>CAJHQQ010000341.1:0-220332 GCA_905132885.1 Moricandia moricandioides | reverse complement strand
ATCAATAGTTTGTTCTTAACAAATTAATGCAGTTTAAGCGTCTGGATCGTTCGTTTTATGCAAAGTGTAAGAGATGGGATCAACGGAGCATAACATCAGAGAGTTAAACGCGGTGTTGGGGGAATCGGTGAATAGGGTTGATCAGCTGGCAAATTCCGTCGAGTCGTTGGTTCAGGGGAGATCGGCGTCAGAAAAACAGATGACGAAGACGAATCAGAACATGGAGACGATGAATAAGATGATTGCGTTAGTCGTTGAGCTGCTAAACAAGCGATTACCAACGAGGACGAACCGATAACACCATATCGAAATCCTTCGAATCAACCTGTTGAGGTAAACGTCTCTACAGTGGAACCTGGCCCTAGCGATACTGTTTTAAGTCATCGGGAACTGAGTGTCATAATGCGAAGTAGAGATAGTCTGATTCGTAAGGTGGATATGCCATTTTTGACGGAAAACATCCTCATGGATGGATTGCTCGTATGGAGAATTGCTTCAGTGTATGTCAGTATCCAGAGAACCAAAAATTAGAATTAATTGCTTTGAGTTTGGAGGGAGATGTCTTGAGTTGGTTCAATGGGGAAGATAGTGTTGGAGTAAGCTTGAAATAGCTTAGAGAACAAGCTATCCTAATCATATCTAGTTAAGGTTTACTATACGATTTAGGAAATATCTATTGTGTTATTACTTATAGGAATAGGAGTTTTTTATTTCTTATATAAGGAGATTGCAGAGTTATAGCATCTTCTATGAGTTTTGTGATTGTTTAGAGAACTTAAGGTTTTGAGAGATTTTCCTTGAGATTAATAAGAGAGCACATTCTTATTAACATATTCTTACATTCGATCATACGACTCAGAAACTATATTTGGTATCAGAGCCTAAGGAAGAAGATCACATAAGTTATGGGTGACATCGTTACAACGACGGTTAAAGAAGGAGGAGGACCTTCTTCGATAAGCTGCCCTATGCTATCAGCCACGAATTACACAGTGTGGTCAATACGAATAAAAGTATTGCTAAAGGTACATAAAGTATGGGATGTCATCGAGAATGAATCCGACAATGGCGAAAAGAATGACATGGCCACGGCCCTACTTTTCCAGTCTATACCCGAAACTCTCATCCTTCAAGTAGGAGAGTTAGACACAGCAAAGAAGGTATGGGATGCAATAAAATCCAGACACTTGGGAGCAGAACGAGTTCGAGAAGCAAGATTGCAAACCTTGATGGCTGAGTTTGATAGATTAAAGATGAAGGACAATGATACTATCGATGAATTTGTAGGAAAATTGTCTGAAATTTCATCTAAATCCGCTGCATTGGGAGAAAGTATTGAAGAAACGAAACTGGTAAAGAAATTCCTATCCAGTTTACCTCGCCGAAAGTACATACACATTGTAGCGTCATTGGAACAGTTCCTTGACCTTAAGACTACGAGTTTCGAAGACGTTATAGGACGCCTGAAAACATTCGAAGAAAGAGTTGCAGAAGAGGAAGATGAAACACAGGGAACACAGAACAAACTTATGTATGCATCAAATACAGAACCACAATCACTCTCGAATTACTCTAATCGAGACCATCAAACCGCTCACTCCAATAATTACTATAGAGGCCGAGGACGTGGAGGCCGGTTCTATAACAGAGGAAGGGGAAAAGGAAGGTACAACGACCGGTACCAAGATAATATCGACTTATCAAAAATCATGTGTTTCCGGTGCGATAAGATGGGACACTTTGCTTCAACATGTCCTGATCGTCTGCTCAAGTTACAAGAAATAGTCGAATCAAAGGAGAAAGACACCGATACAACGGAGGCAGAGGAGCTGATGATGCACGAGATCGTCTACCTTAACGAAAAGAACGTACATCCACAAGTCTTCGATACAAGAACAACCCACGACAATGTTTGGTATCTGGACAATGGGGCAAGCAATCACATGACCGGAAACAGAAGGTATTTTAAATCAATTGATGAATCAATCACAGGAAAAGTAAGATTCGGCGATGATTCATGCATTGATATCAAGGGCAAGGGACCAATATTATTCTACACCAAAGATGGAGGAAAGAAGACACTAGCTGATGTCTATTATATACCAGCCTTGAAGAGTAATATAATCAGTCTAGGACAGGCTACTGAATCCGGGTGTGATATCAGGTTGAAAGAAGACTACTTAACACTTCGAGATAAAGATGGCAAACTGATAACAAGAGCTAAACGTTCTAAGAATCGGTTATATAAAGTAGCAATTGATGTGGTCAACGAGATGTGTCTTCATCTCTCAACAACTAGTGACTCAGCAAAGTGGCACGCAAGGCTTGGACACATAGGAAGAGAAGCAATGCGTTTAATGGCAAATAAAGAACTCGTACATGGACTGCCGAAGATCGAGATCGAGAAGGATACATGTTCATCCTGCTTGCTTGGAAAACAAGCAAGACATAGTTTTCCGCAGGCAACTTCATATCGAGCAGAGCAAATACTTGGTCTCATACACGGAGATCTCTGCGGACCGATCTCTCCATCTACACCATCACAGAAGCGATATATATTTGTTCTTATCGATGACTACTCCCGATACATGTGGACGATACTTCTAACAGAAAAAGGAGAGGCATTCGATAAATTTAAAAAATTCAAAGCCACAACTGAGCGAGAAACAGGGGCGGCTATCAAAGTATTTAGAACCGATAGGGGAGGAGAATTTGTGTCAAATGAATTTCAAGTTTTCTGTGAAACAAATGGGATAACCAGGCATCTAACTGCTCCCTACACCCCTCAACAGAACGGAGTTGTGGAAAGAAGAAATCGAACACTTCTAGGCATGACAAGAAGTATTTTGAAACACATGAATTTGCCAAATTATTTCTGGGGCGAAGCGGTAAGACACGCCACGTATCTCATAAACCGAGTTACAACTCGTGTCATCAAGTACCAAACTCCATACGAATTGTACAAAGGGAAGAAGCCAAACATTGAGCATCTACGCATCTTTGGATGTATCGGGTACGCAAAGCTAGATTCACAACATCTTAAGAAGCTTGACAGCAGATCACGAATACTAGTACCCCTTGGAACTGAGCCGGGATCGAAAGCCTATAGGCTGTTTGATCCAATAAATAAAAAAGTGGTGGTAAGTAGAGACGTGATATTTGATGAGAGCAAAAGCTGGGATTGGACAAGCTGCGAGAAAGATAATAAAACAGGGGCACTCCGAATAAGCTTCAGTGAGTTTGGGAATCATGGAATCAATGAAGAAGCGATGGTTACAAATACGGCTGTAAGCGAAGAAGAAATCACAACAGAGGGACAAAACGTTGACGTGGTCGACCAAGATGAAGAAGATAACGATGGACTCGAAAACACAATGGATCAAACACAACCAGAACTAAGGAGATCACAACGGGAAAGCAGAAGACCAAGTTACTTGGATGACTACATCTTACTCGCAGAACTCGAAGGGGAGCGGCTCCTGCTAAGCATAGATGGTGAACCATCGAGCTATAATGAGGCAAAAGATGAAAAAGTTTGGCGAGAAGCATGTGAGGATGAGATAAAAGCAATAGTCAAAAACAAAACATGGGACTTAGTCGAACTTCCAGTTGGAGCAAAGGCGATCGGACTTAAGTGGATATTCAAGATAAAACGTAATTCCGATGGAAGCATCAACAAGTACAAAGCACGTCTAGTAGCAAAGGGCTACATACAAAGACATGGCGTTGACTTCGACGAAGTATTCGCGCCTGTAGCACGCATTGAAACTGTACGGTTTTTACTCGCTTTAGCAGCATCCAGAGATTGGCAGGTACACCACTTAGACGTCAAGACCGCTTTCTTACACGGAGACTTAAAAGAAGAAGTATATGTTTCACAACCAGAAGGTTTCGAGGTAAAGGGAAGGGAAAATAAAGTTTATAAGTTAAACAAAGCACTCTACGGTTTGCGTCAGGCCCCAAGGGCGTGGAACAAAAAATTGAACAAGGTACTTGGCGACCTAAAGTTTACAAGGTGCTCAAAGGAACCAGCCCTATATCGCAGACAAGAACAAGAAGATCTGTTACTTGTAGCCGTCTACGTCGATGACCTTCTAATAACCGGAACAAGCCTGAAGTTAATCGTTGAGTTTAAGAAGGAGATGTCTGCTACGTTCGAGATGAGTGACTTGGGAAAGTTAACCTACTACTTAGGTATTGAAGTTGATCAGCACAACGAGGGCATTACATTGAAACAAGGAAGATACGCCAGGAAGATATTGGAAGAAACCGGTATGCATAACTGCAATATGGTTCACGTACCTATGGATCAGAGTCTAAAAATGTCCAAAGCACAAAACGAGCAGAGTATTGACGAGAAAGAGTATAGAAGGTGCATTGGTTGCCTTAGATACCTACTCCATACCAGACCAGACCTTTCTTTCGCTGTAGGAGTCATGAGTAGGTATATGCATGATCCGAAAACATTGCACGCTGCTGCCATCAAACAAATACTGAGATACTTGAAGGGAACACTTGACTATGGACTCGTGTTTAGAAGGACGGCGAAGACAAAGCTTATGGGATACAGTGATGCAAGCCATAATGTCGACGAGGATGATGGTCGTAGTACAACCGGGCATATATTTTATTTCTTAGACTCACCAATAACTTGGTGTTCACAAAAACAAGAAATAGTTGCCCTCTCATCATGTGAAGCAGAATTTATGGCAGCGACTGAGGCAGCTAAGCAGGCTATTTGGCTTCAAGAACTACTTGCTGAGATTGTTGGAAAGGAGTGTGAAAAAGTGGTAGTTCAGATTGATAATAAGTCTGCAATAGCTTTAACAAAAAATCCTGTTTTCCATGGCCGAAGCAAGCACATACATCGGCGTTATCATTTCATACGAGAGTGCGTTGACAATAATCAGATCGAGGTTCAATACATACCCGGGAATGAACAGAAGGCTGACATTTTAACCAAGGCACTTGGGAGAGTTCGGTACAAAGACATGAGGAGTTTGATCGGGGTTGAAGACGTGTCAAAATATGATTTCAAGCTTAAGAAGGAGATTGTTGGAGTAAGCTTGAAATAGCTTAGAGAACAAGCTATCCTAATCATATCTAGTTAAGGTTTACTATACGATTTAGGAAATATCTATTGTGTTATTACTTATAGGAATAGGAGTTTTTTATTTCTTATATAAGGAGATTGCAGAGTTATAGCATCTTCTATGAGTTTTGTGATTGTTTAGAGAACTTAAGGTTTTGAGAGATTTTCCTTGAGATTAATAAGAGAGCACATTCTTATTAACATATTCTTACATTCGATCATACGACTCAGAAACTATAGATAGAAGATTGTTGTTTCAGAGTTAGACAAAACTCAAGAAGAGAGTGGTTTCCCGATTTGGAAATCCAGAAAAGAGTACTCCGAAGCAGTGCTTAGCTTGTATTACACAGACTGGATCAGTAGGACACTATGTTCGACAATTTGAAGAGATTTCATCATTAGCTTCGGGAGTGGATGATGCAATGCTGGAAGCTATCTTCATGGGAGGGTTAAGAATGGAGATGTAAGAAATTATGCGTATGAAAGAACCACGAGATCTAACTCACATGATTGCTACAGTTCTACAAATGGAGGATGGGTTGTTATGTAGCGATGATGCATATGATAAAGAATGCCTTTAAGAATCCATCATTTCAAACGCTGAAATCATCCTCTTTTACAATAGTACATTGGGATGGAAAGCTAAATCATTGGTACTTGAAGGAGGTTAAGCTAATAATAAACATATGGTGAAACAGAATATATACCGTTGGCGAGAGCTAATGTAAGAGAAAGACTTCACTTATCATCTGCAGAGTACGCAAGAAGGAAGAGAGATGGCCAATGCTTTAAATGTGATGAAAAGCATTTCTATGGTCATGTTTGTGCTAGTAAGGAACTGCAAGTATGATTGATGGTTGCGAAGTAGAGCTGGCGGAGGAGGAATTTTTTGATTCAATGGAAGATGAGCAAGGGATGACTACAAAATGCATGGAGTTGTCATTTAATGCATGGGTTATGGGCGGGTAGTCTTAGAGAGACCGTAGGGTGGACGGTGCCGGTAGAGCCAACAAGCCACGACGGGTAGGTTTAGAGGTAACAAAATGCATGTTAGATGATATTAATTTATGATTTGCGCTTGTCTTGTTTCTTGGTTTGAGATAAGTTTGTAGATTCTTTAAACCTGCCATTATTCATTAATCTAAATTATTCACTCGTCCTTATAAGTACGAATTGAGGAGTTATGGTAGTAGAAGTTTTTGTGTGTGTGCCAATTCTTTGAAGAGTTACATAATTTCTTTATGTTTTTTTAAAGAAGCTTTGGTTCGACTTTTGTTTCCGTTTTCATCTTAAAGTTAAGATGTTTTTAAGACATTTAGGCTAAAATTGTTGGAAGGTTGGGTTTGGAATGACTGTTGTTGAGGTTGTTGTGTAGATCAAGGGGAGGGGATAGGTGTTACAAACTTGCTCCCATGTATTTTGATGAGAAATCATAATAGTTATCGGGTCCATGCTTCCACAATGTGACATCATTAAGTGACCATCATTTAGTAAGGTAGAATAGATAATCATTTGCAGCATCCCTTATAGGCGAGAGCCGCTGCATCTTCATTGAAAATACTTTATCCCATGTAAGACCATTTCTTCAATGCTATATGGGATATAGTATAGCAAAAATATTATTTCCCATGTAATATCTGAAACCAATTTTTTTATGGGAAATTGTATTGTATAACTATAAAGAAAATTATAATTCATTCAATAACCATAACAAAGCTTTGGTTAGGATATAGTGTGTATTTTATATAATATTACAATAACTACCTTTATACAATAATAACTAATTATCTATTTTTTTTTCTTCTTTTTTCTTCATTTTCTTTCTTCTTTACTTTTTCTTATTCTTCATCCCAATTTTTCATATATAAATTTTATATATAAATAGCTAAATCAAATGATCATATGAAAAATATAAATATTTTTAACATATACTATATTTTGAAAAATTTCAAATAAACATAATTTTTTCACGAGAACAATTTTCTTAGCAAAAAAATTCTTGTTCTATTCTATAATATCTCTATGGAATAACATTTTTGTCTTCTTCATTCTTTTTAAAATCTCCTCTTCCATATATTTTTCTTCCTCTTTCTCTTTTTTTTCTCATGCTTTCTTTTCTTTCTTTTCATCGTACTCTTCTTCTTCCTCTTTCTCTATCTCCTCTTTTATTTTTGTATTTTTCTTTACTTCATCTTTTTTCTCAATCAATTCCACCTATAATATTCATCACCACTATTGGTTATTGCATCATAACCATCTTTTTTTTCCATCATTTTTGATGGTTCCACTTTTTTCACTGCAATTAGTTAGTAAACATGATTAAAATAGATGAACAATTTACCATTTTTATTTTATTATATTTTAAACTTGTAGATTAAATTTGTAACACAAAGTATATTGTGTTTGTTGTTATTCTTCTTGTAACATCCACCTCAACTATTACTGGTTATTTCATCATTGTTTCCTCATATTTTCCAATGTACCTTCTTTTTACTAAACCTCACGTATCAACAACTATAATCAATTGTTCTATACTATTTGTGTCATAAATATAGTATAGTATAATTTAGTAAATTGGTTTTGATGTACGTCACGCGCTAAAAAGGAGCGTGTGGTCTATTTATGTGTGAAATTGTCACATCTGAACTCTACTTTAGTATATGGTCATTTGGTGAATATTAATTGTCAATATGGTCATCCCACAAATTCACCCTTTTTTTATATACCATTTTTGAGCAAAATTTTCAAATAGATTTTTTTAAAGCTTTTATCATAAAAATAGATATCAAAAGAAAAAATGATTAAAATATTTTTTTTTAATTTATACATCTAAAATCTCATCCCATAACTTTAAACCTTAAGTCTAGATTTGTTAACCCAAATAGTATAAATATATATTTACACTCTTTAATAATTTTTTTTTTCATTTTTTTCTTTGAATATATTTTAGTGACAAAAATAATTTTAAGTATATCTTAAGGTATTTCTCTTTCTTTTATGTTGTGTTATATGATACAATCCCTCAAATCTAATATATTAAATTAGAGTCCTATTTTTATCTACTGATAAAAAGTCATTGGACTATTTTTTTTAGTAATTTTATTATATTTAAGATAATATTTATATATTTGATCATTTGAATAAAATATACTATCACACATAAGAATATTCTACTATAACACTATTTATTTTTGAATATTTCCTATTTTACTTAACAAAATCTTATAAAATCTTTTGATTATCAATTTCAAATAATTAATTAAATTCATAATTATTATTAAAATATTAGAATTTAGTATTCATTAATTTTAAATAACGAAAAGATTTTTATTATATAGTATTTTAATTTATAAAGTTAAATTATAAAGTTAGAAATATAAATTTAAGTTTAATAAAAATAAATTATAAAAGATAGAAAAGTTATATTATATGATTATATGATTTTTTAGTTTAGAGTTGATGGTTTATGTTTGTAAATTAAATAAAAAAAATGTAATTTATTTAAATTACAAAATCTTAAAATAAATTTTGATCAATAAAAATTATAAACAAATTTAATCCATTTTCAATACAAAACATCAAAAAATTAACGAAATAGATTAAATAGATAAATTATTCTATTTTTATTCTTATATGATTATGTTTATTTGATTTTTTTTAAGAATATATTAAAATAAAAATAAATTATATATTGATATTTGTTGTTTCATAAAAAAATATGAATAAAATTATATATTAATTATATCGAACAGCAAATATTAAATTACATAATACAAAATACCAAATACTAAATTTTTTTTTATTAATTTATCCTAAAACTTGAATATAAATATTCACGCGGACGCGCGGATTAAAATCTAGTTGTTGCTTAATGTCAAGAATAAAGACCATACTCTCAAAAGAGCAACCTAACCCAAAATTGGGTGTAGGAAGGGTCTACAATAAGAGCTTTAACACTTCCTACTAATGAGTCAGCAACCACATTAGTGAACCCCCCCTTTGGGGTTCACAAATTTTTTTTATTATTTTTTTGGTGGGACCATGAATAGTGTTGAACCCGGATCAAATGTGCTCTTCCATAAATGAACCCGAAGTTGAGGTTCATGGAATAAAATAATACTTTTTTAAAAAAAAATTATATTTAAAAAAATATATATATATTGAATAGAATTAGAATTTTTGACCAAAAAAAATAATTAAATAATTTTTAAAGAAGTGAAAAACATGGAAAATAAATTTTTTATTGATTTTATAAAAGTTTTTATTCAATACATTGATAATTCGTGAAGATAGAAAAGATTATTAATTCTGATTACCAAACTTTTGCCAAACATTTTCGACCAAATCAGCTTTCAACCGAGCATGAGTCTGTGAATCTCGAAGTTCATTGCGAACGCCATGCATATTACCGGCATTCAAAGATGTTGTCGTTTGAACCTCAGCACTTCTGCTTGACTCTCCTGTCTCGAACTCAGATGTATCATAGAGAGTATATGAATGTCGTTCGTCCTCTACTATCATGTTGTGCAGTATGACACAAGTTCTCATAATCCTTCCTATTTTATTAATGTCCCATAGTAGAGCTGGGTTTCTAACGATTGCAAACCTCGATTGCAATACTCCGAAAGCCCGTTCGACATCTTTTCTTGTGGATTCTTGACGTTCAGCAAATAGCTCTGCTTTGTCCCCTTGAGTAAGTGGGATGGATTGGATAAACGTTGACCATTTAGGATAAATACCGTCGGTAAGGTAGTACGCCATACGATAGTTGTGGTTATTGACCTTGAAATTAACTTTCGGAGCTCGACCTTGTAAAATTTCATCAAACACTGGTGACCGGTCAAGAACATTAATATCGTTGAGGGTACCTGGTAATCCGAAGAATGCGTGCCATATCCAAAGATCATGTGATGCCACGGCCTCTAAGACAATTGTCGGCTTACCCGAACCACGTGTGTACTGCCCTCTCCAAGCAGTTGGGCAGTTTTTCCACTCCCAATGCATACAGTCGATGCTTCCTATCATCCCTGGGAACCCGCGAATCTCGCGAACATCGAGTAATCGTTGAAGATCTTCTGCCGTAGGTCTTCTTAGATACTCATCTCCAAACAAATGTATTATTCCTTCATTGAACTTTTCCAGACATAAAAGGGTTGTGCTTTCCGCAAGCCGGAGATATTCGTCATTTGAATCTGCGGATTGACCATATCCAGCATTCGTATAGCTGAAGTACATTTTTGAAGTGCAGAAAGCCCTAACCTTCCATGAGCATTTCTTCTTTGCTCAAAGTATGGAACTTCATTACTGAGACGATCGACAATGCGAAGAAACAAAGGCTTGTTCATTCGAAAACGCCTCCTAAACATTTGAGGTGGGTATGTAGGATTCTCACTGAAATAGTCATTCCATAGTTGGTTGTATCCTTGTTCCCGATCTCTTTCTATGTAACGTCTCCTCGGCTTGGTCCTTTGAACGTCAACAATAGAGTCGATGAAATCATCCAGTTGTTGGTCCATCATTTCTTCAAAAATTTCATTTTCTTGATCACTTGATGAGTAAGACATTATTCCTACAGTCAAAAATTTAAGAAATTAGGAGTTATTAAGTAATAATTTCTAAAAGCATTAAAGATTTTTAAAGTTTTAAAAAATTAAGTAATTAGGAGTTATTAAGTAATGATTTCTAAAAACAATAAAGATTGTTAAAGTTTTTAAAAATTAAGTAATTAGGATTATTCATTACAGATTTTTATCTTATTAACAAATTTAGAGTTATTGTACTTTTAAGAAAAACATAAAAGTAACATAAAATTAAAATTAAGTATGAGAAAAAACATCTAAATATTTTGAACATGTTTTGAACTTGTTTAAATGAAGTATGAGCAATGACTCAAACCAAAACATGTGTTCTTGTTTGCCAAATCTGTTCTTGTTTGCCAAACTTGGTGTATCTTGCCGTAAATGGTACAACAAAAAGAGAGAGATATGAAGCAAAGCAAAACTTGTAAAGAAAAGAGTTGGTGTTGTACACCAGTAAATGAAACAAGCACCTGCTTTATAAAGGAAACAACAAGTTCAATATGTTACATAGGGACCTATTACATCGTTTGCTAGTGTACATAACAACAAAATTGTACACTACACCCATCAGCCATCATACTGACCTACACTAGACCCGTGAACTCTCAATACAAAACACAAAAGAGAGATCATCAATCCATGAAACAAAGCTACCCTACTCTCAATACAAAACACCTCGTTCACCTGCATCCTCCAAACCGTGACCTGCAACAAAACAACAAAACATGAAAAGCAAATGAGTTAATAATGTCAATAAAAAACAAATACATGAATCATTGCATTTGAAAAGAAAAAAACAATCAAGCAAGTTAATAGATTCAAATTTCTAATACATGAATCATAGCATTTCTTCTATGAGTTTGTTCTTTAGTTCCACTTCCTTAGCCGAGAGATCATCGTCATTTCTGGCAAGGAGTCGTTCCAGGAGCTTGTGCTTTGATATGGTCCTCTTCTCAGCTAGAATGTTCTCTATTTGGTCAAAAGCAGCTTCGTTGGTGTGCTTCTTGCGTTTCGCAGCCTTGCTGGCCTTAACACCAGGAGGCCTAGCCTCTTCCTCCCGTGGAATCTCCTCCGGAGCTTCCTTGTTTCTCTCCTTGCCACCATCTTTTGACGGCATAGCCGAGGATTTCCACTTCTGATCAAACCTCAATTCCCTCCAACAGTGTTCCATGTTGAACTTGGCCTGGTAGTCGTTGGTGAAGATGTCATGTGCTTTCTTCATGAGATCATTATCGCCTTCGCCACTCCCTACATCCTTCAAAGCAGCCTCATAGCTACCGACGAACTTGCAGACCTGCTCGTTCACTCTCCCCCACCTCTGCTTACACTGACCACGCTCTCTAGGAACGTAGCCCTTCAGCTGAGGGCTAGAATTGGAGTACTCTTCAATTCTCTTCCAAAAAGACTGAGCCTTTTGTTCATTATTGACAATAGGGTCCTTGCTAGTGTGAAGCCAAGCAGAGATGAGGACAAGGTCCTCTTTGATTGACCACTTTCTCTTCTGCAGTGGCTTAACTAGCCCCGGAGAATTACTACCTACTTGACCAAAGTCCACGTCTATTGGTGGACTGCTCTGTGAGGCCAGTAGGTTAACAAAGCCGGGGGAGTTTAAGGAAAAAGGATCCATATTTGGGTTAGGTTAAGGTTTTAGTTGGTGTTTTTTAGTGATTTGGCTTTTACAGGATTCGACTTGGTTTTAAACACAAACTTAAGTTTCTCAAACATTCATTACACTTAATTGCACAACCGCAATTTCTCAGCTAGAATTGGTTACCAATCTAATCAGTGTGATTAAAAGCAAACATTTATCACAGCCAACAACCAAACTGAAAACGAATAATTAAAAAATTATTAATATTTCAAATTAAGTTTACTTTAGTAATCAAAACTAGAGAACTAGTTCAGCTTTGAATACTAGTTTTGTTTAAGTTTACCTTTTGTTTTCTTCTAGTTTAACAAACAACAACGAACTCTAGTTTTGTTTCAAGGTAAGCTTTATGTTTTCTTCTGAACTAGAGAACTAGTTCAGAACTTAATTCGTGTTTTAACAAGTACAAGATTCAATGACAGTCCTACTTTACTAATGACAAGTACAAAATTTTATTCTTAATTTTTAACAAACAACAAATAACTTAAGTTTTGTTTTGAAGTTTACCTTGTGTTTTAAATCAAAGCACATCCTCTCTAGGTCAGCGATCCGCACCGTCATGTAATCAACCTGTTCTTGGAGGTTTTTAACTTGTTCCTGGCCAAGCAAACACATAAACGATAATTAGTGTTACACTTATCTAGTTGTTAAGTATACATAAACAACACTAAATCAAATACATATGAAGCAAGGAAATTACACTAACCTCCAAGAAGATTATCTGATCATTGATGGTAGAGACCACATTGATAACCTTCTCAGCCTCCTCCACTCGCTTTGTCAACTTCTCAAGCTCCTCCTTGACACCAAACACCCATGGTTGTCGATAGTGTAAGCCATCATCCTGGTGCTCAACAAAAACAACAAACAGAGAGTGTTAGTGGAAGTAAATAAATATAAACATGGAAACATAATGAAGAACAAATCGAACATACACTCACCTCGTAGTTTAGGCATGTGAAGAACCTCTTCCCAGGTACTGTGTCGAAGTCATCCTTACCCCCGACCTCGTTGATGATTCGACCACCGCATGAACACCTTTGCGGAATTCCATATTCCGAATCGGCCACAAAGCCTACCATTTCGATGTGGTGCTTTTGCTTCTTAGAATCTCTCTTTTGCTCTGTGGGATCCATCTGTAAAAGAAAAAAAAATACATGTTAGAACCATAACTCCAAACCTATTTGAAACCACCTATAAACGAACCATAAATCGAACCCCCAAGAAGATTTTGAACCCTATATCAAAACCCCTTTCTCGATTTACAACCCTATCTCAAAAGCCCCAAATCGATTTTTCTTTTCGTAACCTTAAATCTCATTTCGATTGAAAAAAAGATGAACCCTAACCGTTAATCGACTAGAGATTACCCTAACCTTGATTCGTAGACACAGCGTCGTCGATTGAAGCCGAAATCGCCTCTTCGTCACCGTCGCACTCGAAATCGCCAGATAGAAGTGGTGATACGTCCTAGATTTGGACAGGATCACTCAAACGGACTGAAATGGATATGAACTCCAAAAGGAGAACTGGATGGGATGAATGGTGACACAAAGGGTTGCGGAAGGCCCAATGATACTACCAGACTTCAATCGTTGCCGGATGTGACGCACCGGTCCAACAAAAGAAGGATCGAAACTTGGAGATAACCTCACCAAGGAACTAAGAAATGTTCTAAGCAAAGAACAAAGAGATAAACTCATAAAAAGGGGAAAACAATCTGATTATTTCGTGGCTTGTGATTACATATTTATACTACTTGTGGTCAAAGAAAGACTAAGAGTTTTTGTGGAAAACTGGAAACTTAGAAAACACAAACAAAGAATAAGACTTTTGACTAGAAATAAGTATGTTGTTGAATGTCCCTTGATCTAGCCACGAACAGGACTTTGAAAGGTGAAGAATATGCTCCTGATATGGGCCAAGACATGTCCCCTTGAGGCCTGGTCGAAATCCATATTTTGCCTTAGCCAAAATTTGATCGGTTTCTCTATTTGGCCCAAACAAGTCTATTTTTGAATCTTTTTTTGAAAACCATCAAGCCCAAGGATTTCTTGGACAATTAGAACATGAATAATCACCTTTGGAATTATTGAATTGGTCGATGGTTCATCAGAAATAAGGTTAGCCAATTCCAGCTTCTTGGGTGGTCGAACCAGCTCCGAAGATCGAACTAGCTCGCTCAGCTCGTCCAAGTGAGTGTCAATCCAGCTCAGCTCGCCTAGAATAATGGCAGTCCAACTCACTTGAGTATTAAGCTCATCCAATATAGTTTCCATTAGCTCATCCAGCTCCAAGGCAGTGTCGGTCCAGCTCACCTGAATGTGCACATGTCTGAATTCGCGAGAACTGAAGATCATCTGGTTTGTAAATGGCATAACTCCCACATATGAACTCCGTTTGATCTGATTCTTCTTCAAGGAGCTCCATAATTGAGTTGAGAACATTCTCCAAGTGATTTCATGCGTAGAAGCCTCGTGATTTGGAAGATATGAGTCAAACAATGAACATATATAATTACTGCTTTCAATGATATCTTTAAGGTTAATTGATTGTTGCTTCCACTTAGTAAATCCTTCCTTTTCCAAGTTAGCTCCTGGTTCAATCATGGTCTGATCAGCATGATATGATGGTAAAACATCGGTTGAGTCAAGCTGGTCGACAAGATCACCATCTTGAGCCGTGTCCATGATCCAAGCAGGTCGGTGCTCGAACCGGGGCGCATCATTCCCTCCTTCTTCAAAAGGATTTGACCTCAAATCCATTTTACCTGAAACAAAAGAAAATGAATCAGACAAAAAGAATTTTGAAAACAAGTAAAATTCAATGAAAGATAAATTTGGAGAGAAACTTCCTTGGAGTTTTGAACTTATTTCCCTCAAGTATTTCCAGTTCCATGTTCCAAGAACACAAGTGTGGTGTCGTTCTCCTCTGCTTGCTTCCATCTGAAACTGATCCTTTATATCCTGCACTTTCAAAACAACTAGAGAAACCACATCAAATCTGCGAAAGAAATAATCAAAGGGTTTCTCTATCCTTAAGACATCAAAAACAAGATCCAAGCTCTTATGATAATCATCAAGCACGTGGGCAAGAATCAAGCAAGTAAACTGATCACCAAAAATTGGTTTATCAAGTTCAAAATTTGGCCAAGGTGTCAAACTGATAGGAAAAGCAAGAGACAATGCCAAATTTAAAAGATTTTCTTCATGAACGAAATCAAAATGATCTTTTGGCCTAAGCAATTTTGGTTCATGCTTGTTCCTACACCAAATCTCTTTCAAAGCACAGCTCAATGAAAAAAAATCATGAAAAGGTTTGAGCAAAACGTGTTTCAACCAACTAAGAATATGTTTTCTCTTTGAAATTCTCGGTTTCAAAACATTTTCATGAAGAGTAGAGACAATCAACTCATGATTCTTACAGTGCTTTTGGTTTAGACAGGAGAATGACTGAGGAAACAACTTTGGTTCATGGATGATCGTTTTGGCTCAGGACGCTTCTTTCTTGGGCCTGAATCTCCTTTAGAAATCTGGTACTCGCGTATAGACGGACTGAAGAACCTCTGATTTGGAAAATTCATAACTTCTTCATACGTGAAGCTTTTCATGCGATTCCAAGCCTCAGTAAATCCTTGTTGAGTTGGCTTTCCGGGAAAATTGAATTCAAGACAAAAGACCTTCTGGTGGACGAGATATCCTTCTTGGAGTGAACCTCTGTCGCTGACATCTCCAAGGTAGCCGGTTTTAACAAAGCTTCTCCAAAACTCATGTTGGGCACGGTCAATGCTTTCATTTCTCAGAGGCTGAACCTGTATTTCCTGGATACTCAAAACCAACACTAAAATACCAGGATCAAATGTTCAAGACAAATACTTGTTCAAATCATGAATCAAGATATATTTTCCAAGAACAAGTAGCACACATTTCAGTCTGTCAAGATGCACATCAAAATAAACATTACAGACCAGAATTTTATCAAGATATGCAACAATAGTATTCATCCCCAAGACGGGCATATCCTGCTCAACATCTGAACACACAAGCTTAAATTCAAATTGAGAATTAACTATCAAAGACTCAAGATGTTTTTCAAAGAAAGTGTTGTAAACCACAATATCATCAAGGCTCAAAACAACACAATTATCTCGAAATGATCTCAGAAAATGCCAAGTCTTATCAGTTTCAAAACACTTAAGATCAGGCTGCAAAACAAAATCACAAGAATCAAGATCACAAAAATCATTTCAGTTCTAAGTGATTCATGTTCCATCAACTTCTTAACCAAAATTTCGTTCAAGGCACAAGAGGATGCAAATAAATCATCAGTGATCAATGCATGTCTAGAAGAACTCAGATCAAAATTATTTTCTTTGAAAACAAACGAATCAAAAGATTTTCTAACACAAAAGTCAGTTTGTTTCAAATCAATCTCAAAAGACTTTTCAAAATGATCAAAGCCTTTGCTATGCTTCAAGAACTGATCAAAAGTCAAAATAATTCCAGAGTGGATGCCTTTATCATTTTGAAAACGTTTATGATTAAGAAGTTCATCAGGTTTTAAGATTTGAAAAGAATTAATCATGTTATCAAAAACAGAATTTGAAAAACAAAATTCTTTCATCTTTTCAAGACCAAAATGAGTTATATCATGAGTACTGATCTTGACAAGCATATCAGGCAGAGAATTAATCAAATCAGGTTTCTCACGGTGCTTGTGAACATCAGGAGGCAAAGGGGCGGGAGATGAAGGAGCCGTAGTTGTGCCGGGGTCAAAGCAAAGATGATTCTCCATAGCAATGGATGTGATGCTTGTTGCTTCTTCATCAAAGACTGGATCGGGTTCGTCCTCCACATCAAAGATAGGATCTGGACCATCATCCAAATCCAAGTGCCAAGACATGGGCATTGATGTGGATAGTCCAGTGGTTGTTCCTCAAAAACCTGTGGAGACAAAACAAGACTACTCGGAAGCTCCGGTTGCACAACAGTTAGTTCTACATTAACTTGCTCATTCTCAAACACAAACTCAGGTTCAAGAGAAGGAAGATCACATTTATCCTCACAAGTGATCAAGCTTTCAATTAGCTCTTCCTCATATTCATCAAAGGTAGGTAAAGAATCTGAAAAAAAATTAAACTCTTCAAAATTGTTTTCAGATTTACCTTTGGCTTTCTTGCTGATGAACAAGGATGGCTCAGCTTCTGGAGCACGTGTGGAAGTGCTCTTCTTTTGGCTCTTGTTGACGTCCTTGAGGGCTTTGTCCACTTCCTTCACAAAGTTTTCACAAAATTGTTGGACATCAAACTGAAAAGGTTGCCTCTTTGGATCAGCCACATCTCTAGTTGTTTTTCTCCTTATAGGTGGCTGTTCATGCACACTAACAAACTCATCAAAATAATTCAAGGGATATTTAAAAGGGGTTTGAGAGTTAGAATTTTGTTGGGGCTTCTCCTTGAGAAGACCAAACATCATAACCTGAAAATCTCAACACCAAAAGTTAGGAAATAAATCCTTACACTCTCAATGTGTTTATCCTCACCCACACACTTGTTTCACTCTGATTTTTAAGGTAATCACTCAAGTTTCTTCTCAAAGTTCTAAGAAAGACAATCCAAGTTTCCAATGGGTTTCCCAAGCAAACAAACAATGAGATGAGATAGAAAGATAAGAAAATTTGGATTTGGAATCCGCTTTAACCTCCTCAAAGGCCGGATTTCTCCTCGGCCAGCAGGCTTTCTCTTCCACCACCAAACCACAAATCAAATTTTTCGAAATCTTTGAAACTCTTTTTTTCGATCTTTTCTTTTCTTTTTTTTTTTTTTTTATATAGTGGATGGTAATGAGGGGCCCAGATTCAAGATAGAAAGAAGAAGAAGTGTTTGAAGAAATTTAAATGAAAGATGAAAAGATAGTACCGGTTGAGTGGCTCTGATACCACTTGATATGTCCTAGATTCGGACAGGATCACTCAAACGGACTGAAATGGATATGAACTCCAAAAGGAGAACTGGATGGGATGAATGGTGACACAAAGGGTTGCGGAAGGCCCAATGATACTACCAGACTTCAATCGTTGCCGGATGTGACGCACCGGTCCAACAAAAGAAGGATCGAAACTTGGAGATAACCTCACCAAGGAACTAAGAAATGTTCTAAGCAAAGAACAAAGAGATAAACTCATAAAAAGGGGAAAACAATCTGATTATTTCGTGGCTTGTGATTACATATTTATACTACTTGTGGTCAAAGAAAGACTAAGAGTTTTTGTGGAAAACTGGAAACTTAGAAAACACAAACAAAGAATAAGACTTTTGACTAGAAATAAGTATGTTGTTGAATGTCCCTTGATCTAGCCACGAACAGGACTTTGAAAGGTGAAGAATATGCTCCTGATATGGGCCAAGACATGTCCCCTTGAGGCCTGGTCGAAATCCATATTTTGCCTTAGCCAAAATTTGATCGGTTTCTCTATTTGGCCCAAACAAGTCTATTTTTGAATCTTTTTTTGAAAACCATCAAGCCCAAGGATTTCTTGGACAATTAGAACATGAATAATCACCTTTGGAATTATTGAATTGGTCGTTGGTTCATCAGAAATAAGGTTAGCCAATTCCAGCTTCTTGGGTGGTCGAACCAGCTCCGAAGATCGAACTAGCTCGCTCAGCTCGTCCAAGTGAGTGTCAATCCAGCTCAGCTCGCCTAGAATAATGGCAGTCCAACTCACTTGAGTATTAAGCTCATCCAATATAGTTTCCATTAGCTCATCCAGCTCCAAGGCAGTGTCGGTCCAGCTCACCTGAATGTGCACATGTCTGAATTCGCGAGAACTGAAGATCATCTGGTTTGTAAATGGCATAACTCCCACATATGAACTCCGTTTGATCTGATTCTTCTTCAAGGAGCTCCATAATTGAGTTGAGAACATTCTCCAAGTGATTTCATGCGTAGAAGCCTCATGATTTGGAAGATATGAGTCAAACAATGAACATATATCATTACTGCTTTCCATGATATCTTTAAGGTTAATTGATTGTTGCTTCCACTTAGTAAATCCTTCCTTTTCCAAGTTAGCTCCTGGTTCAATCATGGTCTGATCAGCATGATATGATGGTAAAACATCGGTTGAGTCAAGCTGGTCAACAAGATCACCATCTTGAGCCGTGTCCATGATCCAAGCAGGTCGGTGCTCGAACCGGGGCGCATCAAGTGGAAACCCTAATTTTTTTCGGTTTCGCGAAAATGAAAGACAAACTCGTGTAGTCACCTTTCCGCCTCAGACGCACATCCAACCCGGGCCTGACACGTGCCATGAACCCGTCTCACGCGGGTTCAGCCGAGAGAACCGACCCACCAAAATTAACTCATTTCTGATTTATTTTAAAACCCAAAAGCCCATTAAACCCCCCTAATGAACCCCCTATAATACCTCAATGTGGTTTCTCTGTAGGATATGGGTGGGCGTTCGGATAACCGTTCGGGTTCGGATCGGGTACTTCGGATTTTCGGGTATTTTGGTATAGAGGTATAGAACCCGTTCGGGTATTTTTGTACTTCGGGTCGGGTTCGGGTATTTTTAGTTTGCGTTCGGTTATTTCAGGTCGGGTTTTCGGATATTTACATTTTCAAAGAAAAAAAAAAAAATTATTTCTCAAGTTTCTTGTATATAAAAATATAAATTTCACTTAACTGATTTTTTATTTTTTATAGATTGAATGATTAATAGATTTGGAGATAACATTTCAAAAATAAACAAACACTAATTTGGTTATTGTTTTTAAATTTTAGTTATAAATTTTGTTAATGCATGAAACAAAAAACTTGGTATACATTTGAAGTGAGTATCAAATCATTTTTATTCGTAATTATGTGTATATTATATAGTTTTAAAGTATGTATAACATCAATATATAGATATTTTAAATAATTTGAGAGATGTAAACTAAAAATATAAGATAAGTATACATATGTTCGGTTATCTTCGGATATCCATTCGGATTCGGATATTACCCGTTCGGGTTCGGATATCCAATCTCAATTAATTCAATACCCATTCGGGTATTTTACTACTTCGGTTCGGATTTCGGTTCGGGTTTTTCGGATCGGGTTCGGGTGCGACTTCGGGTATCGGGTAAAGTGTCCACCCCTAATGTAGGAGATCCCCTGGCGGGACCGTTTACAATCAGAGCTAAACAACACTCCTTTCGTTTGTTGCTTCTCGTACAAAATCGCTTCTCCTTCCATCTGAATATAAACAAGAACACAAAGCCTAAACTACACTATGTTTTGCTTACATCCTTGTTCTCTTGTTCCTTTCACACTCAAAACAAGACAAGAAGTAGAAACCATGTTTGCATTCTGGTACCAAACATCAAGAGTCCAAGAAAAACGGAAACTCCTTATTGGATAAAGCTTGAGGATTTTAACGAACAATATGCACAACATACTCTCTCTAATAATCTCGCAATCCTAACAAATCTACACTAACCAAATAGTCAGAACAACAAATTTCTAGTTGACAGTCAACATAATATGATGCAAATCAATCTGAAGTTTCTCATGAAGAAGAGACACATCAACAACATTCCCTTTCTCCTCCTTCGCCGCCAACTCTGCCACCGGAATCGCCGCAAGAAACCTCTTTATATACTCTCTGCAACACTCTTTACCTTTACAAACCAATTTCTCTTTCTCATACATCAAACTCGAATCATCAAACTTGAGGATGTACGCTTGCTTGCAACCTTCGAACAATCTCTCCCCTAACGAATCGATCACACAATACCCATTTAAACCTGCTTTCACCACAAAGAAATGATCGTTCCAGCTCACAATATAAACCCTAGATTCCCCAATCTCTGACGCAACCGCTACTTCTTTCTCCACTTCGTCCCAGATCTGATCAAACGACATTAAACCTTCCAACGAAGCGAATCTCTCCGGGTTGAAAAACCCAGTAAACGAATGATCAGTACAAACCCTGATCGGTCTTAATTTCGCGGATATGGTCGTCTCCAGATCGAAATGTCTGTCCGGGAACAATGTCAGATACGATTCTTTGTCGGAGAGAGATTGCCATAACGAAGATCCTTGCGTGATCAGCGAATCGAACTCTGTTTCTGAAGGATTGATTAGCCGAGGATTCGCTTGGAACCAGTGAGCCACCACCACCGCAACCGCCGCGCAAGCTGCTTCTCCGCCGGCTTGTTCGCTTCTCTGATCAATCGACGCCGTGTAAACTTCCGATCTCAGCTTCCATTTACCGTCACGGCTCGCTAGATCCTTCACCACCCATTTGTTCGGCTCGATCGATAATTCCGTCGCCGGCTTTTTTGATTCCGTCGCCGACGGTATCTTTGTTGTACTTTCCTCATCTCTCTGCAAAAATAAACCGGTTCCGGTTAGGATACAAAATCAAATTTAGTTTTGAAAATTTTGTTGAACCGAATAGTTACCGGTTCTCTTCTCCAGGTCTTGGAAAAGCTTAACCGTCGTCTCTTCCACCAGTTAAACCCGGCTTTTTGACCCGGTTCAGACCGGTTCTCTGGACTTGAATTCGACCCGGTTCCTCGAATTGGGCTAACTCCGCCGGAACTTGAAGCGGAAGAATCGAAATCCATGCCGCCGCGACGACTTGACATCTTTGTCGTAATCGCTGAGTCAACCGTTACCGGACCGAGTTGTGTAAAGTCGTCTGGTTCGTTTCTTATCTCAGAAAAAGTCACGTTGACCTGATTTAAATAGAGAACCGCGTGTTTTAATTAATAAATGATTAAGACTACTTTATTAATTTACTTCTTGGTTGAATAAAAATGAATTGTCTTTCCATGATGTTTTCGAGATTAATTTAATATCCAATGAGAACAAAGAATAATTCAAATTGTAAATGACGTTAAAAAAGTGATTAAAATTTTAATTGACCAGCTTACCACAAGGGTTGCTTCTTTCCAAAGTAAACCCTTTGACCTAATTGGAAGCCTTCTCTCCACCGTTGATTCAAGTTTCGACGATAACTCCGCCAAATCCAACGACGCTTTACCGACGACAGCCTTTTTAATTTTTGCGTCTATGGTCTCCCCCTAATAGCCAAGATTAGACCAGGAAAATAATATTACGGTCATGAAAACGCAATTGAATGTAACCATTAGATTGTTAATTAAGAAGACTCACGTAGAAGACACTGAAGGAAAGGTTCCACGGGCCGACAATGCAACAAACGTGTTCGAACTCCTCCTCCCATTCCACATGGCTTACCCCCAAAGCAATCGGTTTAGAGGTCGTGTGATTGACCGGTCGGTTTGACCGATAGAAAGGCACGAGTCCCAATCCGAAACCAGAGACCGGTCCTTTCCATTTCAACTCCACCATTGCAATAACGTTCTTTGCTGCCGTTTCGCCTCCGAGAACAGCCGGTAAACCGTCTAGTCTCACCAGCTTCACCCTTACGTGAAGCTTTCTCACTTTCTTTGCCATTGATGATTTTTGAGAATTTGTTCCTCTTCTTTGCGGGTTTTCTCTTTATTTGGGGCTCCCCTTTTTTTTGTTTCTTGTTTTTTTGATCGAATCTCCTTTTTGTTTTTGTTTTTTTTTCCTCTTGTAATGATAGATAATCTGTGAAGGAGGTGATATTTCTTGTTTTATATACAGATTTGTGTATGTAGAGGCGTAATGATTCTAAAATAAGGCATTTGAAACGTAGAGAATATTGAAAAGGTATCAAAGACAGCAAAGAGAGAAACCCTCCGAGAACAAAAAAAAACAATTTAAAAAAAAAAAACAAGCCTTGAAAAGCGACTTGGTCGTTTATAATATGCGGCAAACGGCAGCAAACCCGCGTTTGGAAGAAATGAGAAGGAAGCAACAACAAACATCACGTGTGACTCGTATCTTTTTGCGCGGGATAAAGCTGACGTGGCTTTATTTAATTGGATGGATGACTTACGTACCTTGGTTTAGTTAATACAACAGAAACTTGGTCTCTCTCTATACAAACTTTTGCAAGAGAATTTAGAATCGGACTGGTTCATCTATTCCTTTTAACTTTTCTTCGAATTGTAACAATGATTTTTTTTTTTTTTTTTGCAAAAGGCCTTTGTTAGAATGAAATTGTTTAACAATTAACTAAAAATTTTCAGAAATATATATATATATATATATATATATATATATATATATATATATATATATATATATATATATATATATATGTTTTTTTTTTTTGAAAGAATTCCTAAACCCAAATTCCACATGACTAATTAACTTTAGTATTTTGTTGACGTTTGATTTAATTAAAATACACAAGATACATGACCTCTTATAGGAAACGTATATAGATGTCCATTGCAACCCAAATTGCAGCTTTGGGTTGACCCAAATAAATATTCTTTCTTTAAATTAAGTCAGTTTGACCCAAACAACACAATGTTACTTGTTTTAAAATTAGTCGATGAGGACAGCAAAAACATCCAAACATAAAAAAAACTATGGAAAACACGTTTAAAATTCAAAACAATCAAACCATTTTAATATAAATAACATTGAGAAATACTGAGAATTTATTAATAAAATCCAAAACTAAATGCTGATACTCGTAGTTTACAATATTACATTTCAAAAGCTCTCAAATAATACACATTTGTTCATATACACACGTGCCAGTAATTTTACAGTCTCATGCTCTAGTGCACACATCAATCTTTAAATCTTTAATTCCTCAAATATTTTCAATTGCTAAATTAAATACTCAAGTATTATATGCGCATATTTATTCTTCAACTAATCGACTAGAATAGTCAACCGTTAAAAATTGACGGAAACCGTCATCTTTTCGTTAAATAGTTAACATTTGACTAATTTAATCTTAATTTCGTACAATCAACTATTAGTTGAGAAATAATTCTGCGCGAACAATATGAGTATCAAATACCCAAACAACACAATGTTACTTGTTTTAAAATGAGTTGATGAGGACAGCAAAAACATCCAAACACAAAAAACTTTGGAAAACACGTTTAAAATTCAAAACAAAGATCAAACCATTTTAAAACAAATAACATTAGAAATACCGAGACTTTATTAATAAAATCCAAAACTAAATGCTGCTACTCGGATTACAATATTACATTTCAAAAGCTCTCAAAATAATACACATTTGTTCATATACACACGTGCCAGTAATTTTACAGTCTCATGCTTTAGTGCACACATCAATCTTTAAATGCATCACAGAAGTAAGCATAATATCACGGGTTTTTATAGATGACCATACGGATCTCAAATATGTCACTTTCATACCGAACTCACTGGATCTTTTTTATTGATTTTGCTCTGCCTTGGACTCCTTAGGGATGAAACACATCAACCCGGAAATATTTAAAAGCTTCAAAATTTTCTAAATAAAAATTTGTATACAATAAAGACAAAGTTCGAATAAACTCTCAATAAAATTTCCAAATCTATAAATAACCCGTTCCGGTCTTATCGTCATGCGCTCCCGTCCAAATAATTATTCATCACCAGCATTACAAAAGGAGGCATGAGCGTACAAAAGTACTAAGCAAAGACGCTTAATACCTCCCACTGCATTCCAATAATCAAACACTCGATGAATACTAACACCTTAGCATCCGGTTCCTTCATTCCCTACTTAACCATTTCCATTACATTGAATATTTTCATACATCGAATAATAACAACCTAGCATCCATTTCTATCATTACTTTACTTAGCTAATTTACATACTTTTCTCATTACTTTAACCTTTCCTAACATAACCTGCGGCTATAGCAAAACCTGTGGCCGAAGCCAAACCTACGGACATAGCCAAATGTGTGGTCGTAGCGAAACATGCGCCGTAGCGAAACATGCGCCGGACTCGTTGGTTCATTACGGCCCGTAGACCAAACCTTCGACCCGAAGGTCCATAACCTTCTCTTAATCAGTTTCCTTAATAAATTCAATTCAGTTGTTTTTTTCCTTAATTGCATTATAACTTCATTAGGTTCTTAGGATCAAACGTTCATTTCTCATATAAAAGTCCTAGCATAACTCGATCAAAATCCACCAAATCTAGCATGCATTCCTAATAACATGACGAACAAACTTTCCATAAACAAATTCTATCATATATTTTCCTACGAGCACGATGAACAAACCTTCCATAAATGAATTATGTTCAAGCATAAACTTGATCCTAATGAATCAAACCGGACAAAATAATTCTTATTGGACTGCCATGAATCACATCCTCACCTGGATTGATCTTAAAAGATCGAAGACTCTTAACTCAGCTACATTTTTCTAGCGAAGGTTCCTAAGATACTCCTCGCTCGATCCTCCCTTCCCAAACTCTCTCTCTCTCTCTAGAACTGCGTTCTTACTCTGGCCTCTCTCTTTAACTTGATTTTCAAGTTGTGACTAGAATGTGAGATGAAGGTCCCATTTTATACTACTCCTGGACTTGCTCACCAAGCCGGAAATTTATTGTTATTTCCTTATTTGGCTTGGCCAACTCTTGTCGACAAAGGCTTGACCGAATCTCTACACTTCTTTCCTTATAAAAATGTCGCAGACCCGACCTTTATTTTGTAGAATCACGTCAATGGTGACCAGGCAAAATTAGCTTACTTGGAACCCGCATTCCAAACTGGCCGAATTTCCTTAATTGGTTATGCGGCCCGTCGACGTTTTTTTTAGACTATGATCTCTCTAGGGTCGATTTATCTCTGCTTATTCTAAGTTATCAATGCTTTGATAATACAAATTCCTTGATACTTAGAGAAAAATCCATTTCTTATTTCATTCATAACAAAACAAAAGTTCCAACACTTAGAACAATTTTCACTTTCTTACAAGGAAACCTCGTCCGAGGCGCATTCTTTTATAACTAAAAATACTCTAGGAGCGGCTCGTTACAACTCTCTTACACTTATGAGGAATTTGTCCCCGAATCTGCATCTACCATCCGCTCATCCACTTGGGTCTCAAATAACTTTGGATACTTAGCCCTCATTATGCTTGCACGCTCTTTCGTAGTCTCACATATCTCATCACACTCCCATACTACTTCAACCAAAGGAATTTTATTTCTCTTAATTAGCTCGTTTGGAAGCTTTGTCATTTGTACTGGTTTTCCGTGAGTTGACAGACTATAACCCAAATCTTCAGGTGGTTGGGAGACAATTATTTTTGGATCCCTTACCACCTTCCTCAATTGAGACACATGGAACACATTGTGAAATGGATGGAGCTCATCAGGCAATTCCAAAAGATAAGCCACTGCTACAACTCATTCCACGCTCTTAAACGGTCCCATATACCTCGGTTGCAGCTTCTCCATCTTTGTCGTTCGTTCTTTCCCCTTAAACGTCACTCTTTTTAAGTAAATTATCTCCCCCCTTTGGAATTCCAATTCCTTCCTCCTCTTGTCTGCATAGATCTTTTGTCGATCTTAACCCTCCTTCATGTTCTCCTTGATAAACTTAATCTTGTCTTTCGTTTCTTTTATCACCTTTGGTGAAATATCTTGGCCCTCCCCAACTTCAATCCAACACAAGGAGGTTTGACACGGACGATCATACAAGGCTTCATACGGTGACATCCCAATACTCGAGTGGTAACTATTGTTGTACACAAACTCGGCTAATGGTAAATGTCTTTCCCATTGTTTACCCAAATCCACTACACAAGCCCACAACAAATCCTCCTGTGATTGGATCTCCCGCTCTGCTTGTCCATCTGTTTGCGGGTGGTATGTTGTGCTCATGTGCACCTTGGATCCAAATGCTTTCTGGAATTCCAACCAGAATTTTGAAGCAAATCGGGGATATCGGTATAACACGATGCTAAAATGAACACCATGATGTTTCAAAATCTCCCTCATGTAAAGTTCAACACATTTATCAACACCATCTGTCATTTGGAATGGATGGAAATGCGTTGACTTAGTTAAGCAGTTCACTATCACCCATACTGAATCCTTTTAGTCATTTGTCTTTGGAAACCCACACACGAAGTCCACCATAATCATGTCCCACTTCCACTCAGGCATTGGTAAACTCTACAATAAGCCACTCGGGACCTAATGCTTTGCTTTCACCAACTGGCATGTCGGACACTTTGCTATCCATCCTGCTACATCCATTTTCATCACTGACCAATGGTAGTACCGCTTAAGGTTGTGGTACATCTTCATCGCACGTGGGTGTATGGAGAACTTAGATTGGTTTGATTCCTTCAGTATCTTTTCCCTCAACTCCTTATCATTGAGGACACATACTCGTCCCTAGAAGATGATCTTCTCGTTATTCGTCTTCCAATACCCCCACAACACCATCTTCGATCATCTTAACCAGTGTTTTGTGGGAACCGAAATTCACACCGTCGATTTCCATAATCGGAGGAAAGTCAAAAAACCATTTCCCTAAAGTACCGATTTTTTTTGAGCCTACGACAAGTAATCAGATTGAGTAACAAAACGCGAGATAATCAAGTACGATTTTTTGAGTAAAAGAAAAATCTTATTGAATCGTTTTTTCATAAGAACGTCGCAATGATACAACAAGATTTAAGAGCTTTGGCTGGAAGAGCTGTCGGCGAGTTTCCTAGTTTTAACAACTTATGCTCTAAAACCCCTTGTTTGAGTAGCAGCTTAAAAACAAAAACAAAATTTCTAAAATATATCTAAATGCTAAGTCTTCTAAGAATTTTCTTGTGTCTGCGTCCCCTCACCTTGGCTTCTCTTATATGTCCCTCCTAACTTGGTCGTATTTCCTTTTCTACCCCTGATTCGAGTATATCTTTTCGCAGAAATATTCTTTATCTTCTCGATCTTACATGATTATCCAGAAACTTAACATTTATCTTGTTTTCCATTTTTCTTCTGCAGAGATTAGGTAAACCATCATTGTAATCAGGCTCATTCTCGTACAAAAACCGTAATTGGGCCTTTTGTTGCGTTTTAGGTCTTTTCGGTCGTTTTATGACTTAAGCGTTTTTACAATTTTTTCAGAGAAATTGCGTTTCATACTATGTTGGTTTATGTACCACAGGTTCCGTGAAATAGCAAAACCGTTCGTATAATCGAGATAACAGTGGTGTTAAGTTAATTGTCGTTTTATACGATTGATTCAAAGTTTTCACGAGAAGACAAGTACTTGCTATTTTTATCACAAAACTTCAACAGAAACTCTAATCAAGACAAAACGAGAATTAATAAGGTAAAGTTCCAAAGGAGAGAGTGATGAAGCAAGGATGGTATCGTTGACCGTAGTCGATGAGATATGGCTGGTGTCTCGTCGCCTATTGGCAACAAGACTTGGGAATGGTCTTGTCGCACGCGGGAAACTAGACATGGCTCTTGTCTCATCGCCCACGGGCGACGAGACTTGGTGTTGGTCTTATCGCCCATGGGCGATGAGACTTGGTGTTGGTCTTGTCGTCCATGGGCGATGAGACATAGCTCTTCTATTTTCGCCCATTTGTTATGAGAATCGGTGCTTGTCTTGTTGCCCGTGGGTGATAAGACGGGGCTCTTTTCTCATCACCTACGGGCGACGAGACCTTGCTCTTGTCTAATCACCCACGGGTGACAAGAATCGGTGCTGGTGTCACTTGTGGGCGATGAGACGTTACTCTTGTCTTGTTTTTCATGGGTGATGAGACTTGGTGTTTTTCTACATGGCCCGCGTCTCGTTTCACACGAGATATAGGTCTGTTCTTGTTTCCAGAGATGATGAGGCGATACGATTATCTTCCAGTGAGATGAATTTGGTCCGTTCGGACACAATGTTCTCTCGTTTTCTTTTACTTGGAAGAGAGGAAATATTCTCGCGGTAATATTAGGACATTGATTTCGTCATAACCAATTTTGACCCCAACAGTTAGCCTCCCTGCTTGCGAGAATCGTCGTGACGTTCTCTTGAGGTGTTATTTATGTTAGGTAAGTTAGGCATAATTGATGATCAAAAGTTCCACGGGTGAATAAGAGATGCTTTCCCTATAATTATGTGGATTGATTTTTCAAATTCCTCACTTGCTCATTTCCACAAGAAATTTTCGTTAAGGTAGAAAATCTCTTCTCTCCAGTTTATCTCCATTATTTTTGTCATGGCTCCTAGAAATAGAATGTATAATAATGCATTGCCATCCTCTTCGTTCCCAAGATCCTAAGCATTCGTGATGATGAGGTTTTTCAAAAGTCGAGTTCTTGCCGAACTCCGTTGACCCTGAAGAGAGGCGCGTGCACATTAGGAATCTACCTACAGTATGGTACCGCCCCCAACTGAGTCTTGGTGTCCGGCAAAACCCAAATTTAGAGGTGTTGCTGATGGGCCGAGCCAGTTTAGCCATTCTTACCTTGCCACCATCCGAGACCTTTGTCGAGTTATGGAGGAGGTGGAGTTTCTAATGCGAAGACATGGATAAAGTTCCGATGGTCCCTCTTTTGATTACTTCACGTGTGACAAGGCACACCTCTTATCTTGTCGTTTGTGGTTTCCCATTTTGGAGATTATAATCTGATTCTTAGACCGCTACGAGTTGTCGATAAGTTAACTTTCCCCCGTCGGTCTACAACATTTCATTGGAATGCTGACTCTGAGCTATGAGCGAGGGATGGACTTAAATTTCAATTACCTCGAGGCTTTTTTGTATCCCCAAATTACAAGTTTACCATTCTGG
The DNA here is from genome assembly GCA_905132885.1 of Moricandia moricandioides. NCBI lineage: Eukaryota > Viridiplantae > Streptophyta > Magnoliopsida > Brassicales > Brassicaceae > Moricandia > Moricandia moricandioides. The sequence continues at coordinate 190,335 of CAJHQQ010000341.1, read as the reverse complement.
TACTGTCTCAGTCCGATGAACAATATGGAGGTGATCAAGGTGTTTAAGTCTATTTTTGACTGCTGGGACCAATTATACTTCTTCGTGCATATACACAGTGCCTCGGTTGCGGAAGAATGCATCCCTATTTTTAGGTGTAGATGGGTCCCAAGGGTATCATGATTGGATACTTTGGTCGTTTATCTTTTTGCTGATGTCTGACCACTTATCTATTTTCTTTATTTTGCAGATGTCGATCATCTTCCCCCGTTTCCCGCAAACATGCTTATCGTTAGGATATTCTCCGTGGCGGTCCGTTTTACTAGGGCTACTTCTCTCCAAAGAAAGTTTGAGTGTAACTTGCGTATCACCAGACTCGAGCTCGAACTTACATGGTGGTTGAGGAGGATTCAAACCCGGACGTGAATGACTTTGTTCCCTAGGATATTCCTATTCCTGCTGTGAGGAAGAGGGAAAGATCTCCCAAAAACAACCAAGTTGCCACAAGTGAAGGGGATGTTGCATACGAAGGGGGGGGGGAATTCCTACTGTCGAGGGTTATCAGCATTTTCTTATTGGAGATGGAAGAGACACCAGTCAGGCCCAGCTGCCATTGTTCGGAGGTGAATCCAACCTTGATGCCTACCTTGCCTCGCTCAACATTCCTTCGGGTCAGCCCACGGCCAGCAAAGATTCTGCTTGATCGAAGAAGTTTGCAGAGGCTTGGATTTTATGCATGGGGTTAGTTTTCGTATTTTTTTTGATTTTGATTGTCGGATTCACCCTCTTTTTCTTTAAAGAACTTTCTGCAGGGCCTTCATGTGATGGATTAGGCTCTTAGGGCGAGTTGTTTGGAAGCACAGAAGGCTCGGTTTAAGGTTGAGATGGCTGATAAGGAGATTATCCATTTGAAGGGCGAGGCCGATGCGCTATCTCTGCCTAAGAAGAATCTCAAATGGGAGCGAGCTTCAAGTCTCCATCATGCGCATCGATCTGTATGGAGGGAGATGGACTCGATCCTGAATGATTTCTTGGCTTGGTTTACGTCTGCATTTGGAGAGCTCAAACAGGTGAAAAAGTCCTTTGGTGACTACCGCGAGTGCCAAGGCTCTGTAGGTGCTTTATGGCGCACGTAGACTGGGAAAACGAAGATGTTGAGGCATCTGGCCAACCTTGCCAACATGGAAATGATGATCCCTGAGACTGAAGGGAGGATTTGGTAACACTGGTCTCTGATCCATGTTTCTCCGAGTCGGAGGAGGTCTGCTATTCTGCCCCGGGAGGATGTCGAGGTGGATCAGGTTTTGGGTTCGCTCGGTGTCACTAATTACTTGATCTCGAGTAATTTTGTTTATAGCCCGTGAAGGGTAACTGTATTTGAAGGGATCATATTCCCTTTTATGTTCATGTTTTGCATCGTATTTTGCCCCTTGGGGACTTTTAAAACATATATATATATTGTGAGAACCGAAATTCACATCGTCGATTTCTGTAATCGGAGAAAATTCAAGAAATCATAACTTTCCTAAAGTCCTGGATTTCTGCTAATCCAACGACAAGTAATTACATTATGAGTAACAAATCGCAAGATAATCAAGTACGATTTTTGTGAGTAAGAAAGATCTTATTGAATCATTTTCGAGTAAGAACGTCGCGACGATAAAGCAATATTTAAGAGCTTCGACCGCAAGAGTTGTCGGCGAGTTCCCTAGTTCTAACAACCTATGCCTTAAAAACCCTAGTTTGAGTCGCTGCTCGATAACAAAAATGAAAGATATTTCTAAATGCTAAGTCTTCTGAGAATTTTCTTTTGTCTGCATCTGCTCGCCTTTGCTTCTCTTTTATATCCCTCCTAGTTCAGTCGTCCTTCCTTGTCTGCCCCTGATTCATGTCTATATTTCTGCGGAAATCTTCCTTATCTTCTCGATCTTCCATGATTATCCAAAAACTTAACATTTATCTTCTGTGGAGATTAGGTAAAACCTCATTGTAAACAGGTTCATTCTCCTCCGAAAACCGTAAGTGGGACTTTTGTTGTGTCTTAGGCCTTTTCGAGCCATTTTATGACTTAGGTGTTTTACGATTTCTTTCGGAGAAATTGCGTTTCATAGATCTTGGTTTATGTGCCGTTGGTTTTGTTAAAGAGCAAAACCGTTCATATAGTTGATATTTCAATTGTGTTAAGTTAACCATTATATTTTATACGACTGATTTGAAGTTTCACGAGAAGACAAGTCCTTTCTATTTTTATCGTAAAAATTCAGCAAAAACTCTATTCAAGATGAAACGAGAATCAGTACGGTAAAGTCCCGAAGCAGAGAGTGATGAAGCGAGGATGGTCTCATTAACCGAAGGCGACGATACATGACTCTTGTCTCGTCACCCATGGGCAAAGAGACATTGCTTTTGTCTTGTCGCCCATGGGCGAAGAGACATAGCTCTTGTCTCGTCGCCCATGGGAGACGAGACTCGGTGCTGGTCTCGTCGCTTGTGGGTGACGAGACTCGGTGCTGGTCTTGTCGCATATGGGGGACGAGACATGGTTCGTGTCTCGTGGCCCACGAGAATTTGGTCCGTTCTTCCTTTTCGAGATGTTGAGATTACAATTGTCTTCCGGTGAGATGAACAACACCATGAAGTGTTTGGACATGATGTTCTCTTTTTCTTTTACTTGGAAGAGAAAAAATATTCCCGCAATAATTTTAGGAAATTGATTCCGTCGTAACCGATTTTGACCCCAACATGTTTCATATTCCCCTTGGTCCAATCTTATTTGAGTCAGCAAGTCAGCTTGATTTTCCGGTTCCTCGCCTAGATGAACTGACTCGTCAGCCAACACATTAAGCCACAATATTCCCAGCATTAAAATCAACCCTCCCAATTCCTTCTTTGTTGTGACACTCGCCTTTCAGCGACTCAGTGCATCAGCTACTAAATTAGCCTTCCCTGGGTGATAAGCTATCTCCAAATAATAGTCTGCCATCATCTCCATCCATATTCTCTGCCTCAGATTCAATTATGGCTGAGTGAAAATGTACTTCATGCTCTTGTGGTCAATAAGCACCCCAACCTTTTTCCCATAAAGGTATGACCGCCAAATATTAAGTGCAAACACCATGACTGCCATCTCCAAATCGTGAGTGGTATAATTCTCCTCATGTTTCCTCATTTTTCGAGGCGCATAAGCGATCACACGTTTTTCTTGCATCAAGACACAACCGATTCCCATCTTCGATGCGCCCGCGAAGTCAACATACGCTAGTACTCCAGGCTGAGGCAGCACTAGAGCATATTTACTCATTAGTCGCTCCTTCAAGCTCGAAAACCTTTTTCACATTCTGCTGTCCACTCATACTTCACGTTCTTACTCGTCAATCGAGTCACTGGCTTCGATAAGCTTGAAAAGCTCTTCACACACCGACGATATTAACCCGCTAACCCCAAGAAGCTTCTGATTTCTGTAGGCGTTCTCAGCCTTGGCCAATCCGCAATGGCTGCAACATTTTCGGGATCTGATGCAAATTCTTATTTGGAGACCACATTGCCCAAGAACCCAATCTGCCTTTTGGCAAAAATTGCACTTCCTTACCTTAGAAAAAAAGTTAAGTTCCCTTAGTTTCTCCATGACCACCCTTAGGTGTCCTCGTGTTCCTTTGAACATTTCGAGAATACTAAAATGTAATTGATAAAGATGATTATGTATTCGTCCAAGAAATATGGAACACCCCGTTCATCAACTTCATTAACACCGCTGGATCATTTGTTAACCCAAAGGGCATGACCACGAACTTGAAATGGCCATACCTTATCCTGAATGCGGTATTTCTAACATCTCCTTCTACAATTGGAATTTGATGGTAACCCGATGCCAAATCAAACTTCAAGAACCATGATGCTCCCTTGAGATGATCTAATAACTTATCGATCTGAGGCAACATGTACTTATTCTTGATCGTCACTTGGTTCAGCCCCGATAATCAATGTACAAGTGAAAACTACAATCCTTCTTCTTGACAAACAACACTGGTGCAGCTCATGGTGAGCTATTTGGCCTGATGAACCCTTTCTCGATCAATTCCTCCAGTTGCTTCTTAAATTCTGCCATATATGTTGGATCCATGCGCTAAGGAGCCTTGGAAATAAGAGCAGTTTCAGGACCCAACTCTATCATGAATTCCACGATGGTGGTAATTCTGTGAGATTTTGGAATACATCTTCCATTGCATGGATTGCTTCGTAATCCTTAATTGGTAACACAATCAGATCACCCTTCATGTCCTCACTGCCCAACACAATTGACACGTCTCGATAGAAGGCATGCAGCATCAGCATCGCACCACTTTCTGCGTGAACCATTCTGATGCCTTTTTCTTGGTCATTCTTAGATGCACAAGGCACAACAATTTCAGGACGCACAAAAGAGTGCAACTCCCAGGAGTCAAACAAGGTGTGGGTTTCACTTCCCCCAATAGTAACAATTCCTACATAACCATTCATGCATTCCATATGCTAAGCATACGATTTAAACAATAACTTAGAGAGTGAAAGGTACTTGAATTACCATCGATCGGGTTCGCTCCAGCCTCCACGCCCATCATAAGCATCTTTGGTGCTACGTTCTGCCTTTTTGCCGGTTGTTGTTGATCCTCTTCCTGACGTTCACCATGTGTACGAGCTAGTTGTGTATTCACTGGTGTTCTCCAATCCCGAGCAAATGTCCAGAAACACCGCAACGGTAACAAATCCATGCGCCTCCATCAAGACAGTCTCAACTTTGATGGTCCATATGGCAACACTTAAAGCATTCACTGATACCTTGACGACACACACCACGATGCATTTTTCCACACGTTCCACATGCAGTCACCACCGCGCCTACCTCTTGATTTTCAACTCTCTTTGGCCTTGATTGCACTTGGTTCCTTCGTGAACGTCCATGTTTTACAACCTCTTCTAGCCCGCTCTCTACCAATGCTGCTTTGTCAACCAATTCTCTAATTGTCTGATAATCTCTACTCACCATCATGGTCATAATTTCAGGCTTCATTCTGCTCATGAACCTTTCAATCTGACGCTATTCATCATCAATTTCTCATCTTGCACATCTTTTGAGCCGGTTAAACTCTTTCTCGTAGTTCGTACTGACTTTGCCCCCTGACGAATTTCGAGGAAAGCAGTATCGAAATTGATATGGGCCTTTGTTGGAAAATACTTCCTTGTGAAAACCTTCTTGATTGAGTCCCAATCATGCACTCTTGTCGGGTCTCTACGAATTACCCTTGCAACCACTGGTATGCATCATCCTCAAGGAAAAAGACTGCAAGGTCTTTTCTGTGCTCTTCTAGGCAATGCAACAACAACAAGTTACTGACATAGTGTGTTTATTGTTCTAGCAGTGTATGATTATTGTAAACAATTAACTATCAAATTAACCCTAATTTTAACACGCAAATAAAACTCTTGCCAAGAGAGATCATGAGTAGTACTTAGGTATCGAATCCACAAAGAGCAATGACACACAATATATTTCTTATTTCTAAAGACTAAGTTAGGTAAATATATATATTAGTAGCAATTAATCAATTTAAAGAAATATTCCTTATGAGGAATTATAGATGAAATATGAAAATATGATAATAATGTAAATATGGAAATATGCTATTAACTAACTAAATGCAAATGTAAGTATGCTAGACCTAGGGTTTAAAGTTTAATGGATTATAGGAAATAGGAAGCACAAAAATGTAAATATTCTAGAACTCAAATATTAACTATTTTGAACCTTTGAACTCCAAATCTCGTATGCGATCAAAAGGAAATACCATCCATCGACGGCTAAGGTCTGATGTCGATCGACGGTGAAATCAGAAGGAAGTTTGAATGAGACTTGATATGTTCACCAAGCTAATTAGATCAGCTCTCGCATGCGTCTAACAACCTAGTTCAATGGAGTTTATTCTGGCACAGAACCTACTCTCGTAGTCGTCCATGTCCTACTTTCGAGATCCTAGTTAGCTACTCTAGAATGTAAGAATTAAACATAACTCGATTGATGGATACTAAATTAAGCTGGCAATCCTACTTTTGAGCTAATCCATGATTGCTATCATTCAACCCTAAATCTAGTTGATAACTACTCTGACATAATAAGTAAGAACAATAATATGAATATAATGCATAAATAAAATACTTAGGTTCCAATACAAATCTCTCTAAGGAGTTATGAATCTTCTTCCCTTAAAACCTTAAAACTATAATAGAAAACTAAACTCTCTAGAACACACACCTATTTTGTGTAATACATAAAGCATAAATATAAAACCCTAAACCTAGGTCAAAACTCGTCTAGAGTATCTTTGTCATTTGTATTTAACTTGGGCTTGAGATCGGCTATCTGTGAATTGGCTGTCGATCGATGACAAGTGTGAAACATCGATCGATCTTGGTCTTGTATCATCGGTCGATGACAAGGTAAAGTTAGAAAAAGAACTCCCAATAAAATCCCCAAGTCTATAAATAACAGTTGTGATGATATTCATCGTTCCGCGCTCCGGTCCAAACAACTACTCATCAAATGCATCAATAAAGAGGCATGTGCATATAAAAATAGTCAGTGAGGATGCTTAATACCGCCCACTACAGTCCAGTAATCAAACACTCAATGAAGACTAACATCCGGTTCTATCATTTCCTACTATTTCCATTCCATTAACTATTGTCATACATAGAATAATAACAACCTATTATCCATTTTTATCATTCCTTTACTTAGTTAATTTCCATACATTTCTCATTACTTTAACATTTCCTAACATAACCTGTGGCCGTAGCCAACCAGCAGCAATAGACGTACCTGCGGCTGAATCCGTACATGCGGTCGTAGCCGTACCTTCGGCCATAGTCGTACTTGAGAATGTATCCATACCTGCCGTAGCCATACTTGCGGTCGTAGCCCTACATGCGTTTGTAGCCTTACTTGTGTCCGTAGCCGTACTTTGGGCATAGTCGTACCTACGGGCGTAGCCAACCTTAGACTTGTGAGTTGATTACAACATGTTGACCAAACCTTCGACCCGAAGGTCCATAACACTCTCTTAACCAGTTTCCTTAATTCACTCAATTCAGTTATTTTTTTTTTCTTAAACGCGTTATAATTTCATGACTTAGGTTCTCAAGATCAAAGTTCATTTCTCACATAAACATCCTACCATAACTCGATCATGAATTCGCTAGATCTAGCATGCATTTCCTAAGAACACGATGAACAAATTTTCCAAAAACAAATTCTATCATACATAATCCTAAGAACACGATGAACAAACCTTCCATAAATGAATTCTATTCAAGCATAAACTTGATCCTAATGAATCAAACCAGATAAAATAATTCTTATTGGAATGCCATGAGTCATATCCTTGCCTGGATTGATCTTAAAAGATCAAAAACTGTGAACTCAGCTGTGTTTTTCTGGCAAAGGTTCCTACGATCCTCCTTTCTTAATCCTCCCTTCCCAAACTCTCTCTCTCTAGAACTGTGTTTTTGCTCTCACCTATCTCTAACTTATGTTTTGAATTGTAAGTAGAATAAAAGATGAAAGTCCTATTTTATACTACTATTGGACTTTCTCACCAAGCCGAAAATTTATTGATGTTTCCTTATTTGGCTTTGCCAACCCTTGCCCACAAAGGCTTGACCAAATCTATACAATTATTTCCTTATACAACTCCTGCAGACCCGACCTTCCTTTCGTAGAATCCCGTCAATGATGACCAGAGAAACTTGCCTTACTTAGAACTTGCATTCCCATCTAACCGAACTTTCCTTAATTGATTAATTTGATCATTCTATAGTCGGTTTATCCCTGTTTATTCTAAGTTATCAATGCTTTGATAGTACGAATGTTCTTGATACTTAGAAAAAAATCAAGTTATTATTCATTCTTAACAAAATAAAAGTTCTAACACTTAGAATATTTTTTTACTTTCTTACAATAAAACCTCATCTCGGATGCATTCTTTTTTTTTTTTTATGCTGGGAGTGTATCATTACAGTACGACTCTAGTACCTAACCAATTTTTGCAAGGATGACCAAGTCTCTTCTTCAAAGTCAGACAATGATCATTGACAAATACTCCGAACTCTTCCGAGTCGTTCTGCTTAACTCCAAAATGTCTATCCAATTTTTTTCATACACACCCCTTCCCTCAAGCACATCCCCACCCCAATTTTAATGATCCGCATTGTCCCATGGTAATGAAACGTACAATGAAAACGGTGCGTGACAACAAGGTCCTCTTACTATTTCATGTTCTCTGAACTAAATTGAAGATTTGACAAACTTGAAATTGCTGGATATGAGTCGAATCATATTTACGGCTCCATGTTAGGTATATCACTGTCGGTTGTAAATAAGTTTTGTATTAAGAGTACAACCAGAGGTGGATCCACGTTCAGGGTTTTAAAATAATATAAATTTTATTCGTAGGCTAGTTAGACTAGGCAAACAACTGAGTTGGTTAAAGCCACTACCTCTGACACCTCATAACACGTCTTCGCCGTATATCTGACCCCAGTTAAATTATTTTTGAATCGGGTCAAAATCAAATTTACTTTTTTCGATTTTTTTTCCTTTTGGATCTTAATTCTAATTTATTTTTAGGTTTAGTTGCTATCTAATCAAATTTAGAAGAAAAAATAAGTAAATAATATTGATTTTAACATAATAAAGAGTTTAACATTTATATCCAAATTGAACCGGTAATACCTTTTTCATTGTAATTATTCGATAAATGATGTATCACAAATAATATATGTCTAGGAGTGATTGAAAAGTATTTTATATAAAAAAGAAATAGACATTCAATTTACACGTTTATTGACTATATACATATGCAATAAATGTTCTTACATATCAGTGATGTAGTATATGAAACTCAAACCACACCTACAATCCTTAAATATTAAACAATACTCCAACTCATAAATATTCAACCCTAAACTCTATTTACTAAACTATAATATATATATATATATAATTTTTAAATTATATATAATATTTTATGATATTAAACTATACTATATAATCATCTAAAAATAGTATATAAGAGAAACATGTGTGAATCTACATTTGTGTGGATATGGTTGACGAAATGATAAAGTTAACTTTGTAAATGCTTATTTTAATCATTACAGATAAACCAAAATTCGTTACATAACTTTTCTCATTACAAATCACAAATATTAACAAACATGAAACAATGATTAGTAGACACTATCATTTTAAACTATATAGAACATTTTTCTAAAGTAACAAATGGAATATAACATAATAAACAAAATAGCACATTAATATAAACACGTCAAATAAGAGAATTGTTGATTTTGAAAGGCATGATAAACTATTCCATCTCATAAATATAGCATAAAATATGTTCATAAAAAAAGACTATAGCATAAATAGTATTGTAACTACAAACAAATATGTACACAATATGTAAGTATCTTCTTCCTCGTCTTCATCAACCATGATTTTGAAATTTCATAGTTGTCTTCCTCGACTTCGTCATTTCTCTTATCTTTGTCGATGTCGCTTCTTCACCCACTTCCTTCATGCAATCAGACGAATCAAACTCATCATCTTCTTCTTCATTACTATAGAAATCTTCACCATAAACTTCAGTTTCTAATCTTCTACAAAACCTTCTTCTTTAGAACAAGAACTTAGACTCATAACCTTAATTGTCTCTGAAACCTTCTCTTCACTCCTAAATCACCATTATCTACACGAAAAGTCACTTACTGACGATACTATTGCACACAATCTTCTATATCATAAATATACGCTAAGATTAAAGACGTTTAAAAAGCAGTGAAAAAAATCTAGAAATGAGGAGTTGTGACTTTCTAATTACCACGATTTACTTTTGTTACAAAATAATTTATTTTTTATATTTTTCTCTGCAGATTTACCTGTTGCTTTAAAAGACAATATGACAATATTACACAAAATACATGTGATATACATGAAAAATAAGGTAATTGATCATAGATTGAATCATAATTTGTTTGATGGACACAATGCAGTTTCTCTTTACTTTTTTGGGCTTAACTTAAGATTTTATCAAAATATATATATATTCTAATTTATGTGGGCAACCTAAATTCAACATATGTTTTTTATAAAAAAATCTGATAATCTTTTCTTTCATATATAATAGTTTTCACACAGTAAAATATGTTAAAATATAATATTAAATATTTAAATAATATTCAATTTAAAATAATTAATTTAATTCATGAGCCTGTAAAAAAATTGGATTGGCCACTCAGTACAACACTAATACTGTTGTTTTTTTTTAATTGTATACTTAACATTCTCATGAATTTTTAAGAGAAAAACAATTATATGTTAAGAAAAGAAAGGGGAAACTTGTCTGTATATCATTCATTATCGAAGGGAGTTACAATAGACCGTCATTAGATAAATGGAAAGATAACATTCCTAGATAAACATAGAAAAGGTAAACATTATCCAACAAGGAAAACGAAAGTCTTGGCTAGTCCGTATCCACTCATGGTCGATGGAATATTCCTTTTAGTCGAGTATGATTCCTTTCTGGTCGGACCAATCTTATCCATGGTCGAATCTGGTTCGGTCTAATCCTCATGGTTATTGCATCCACATCAAATGATTCATAACACTCTCCCTTGGATTTTATAACCATATAGAGATCATAATACGTTTGGTATGTTGCCTCGTTAAAACCTAACCTGATAAACCCTTTTGGGATAAAACCAAAGTTAGGAAAAAGAGTACAACCGTATTACTCCCCCTGATGAATGCACCACTATAGATCTTTCAATCGTCTTATTCCTATCTTGTGTATTAGCTTTTTAACCGTAGAGGTTGATAGAAATGTGGTCGGATATGAACTAGTTACTTAACCGTTCTTGAACTTTTTTGTTATCGTCTTCTCTTCAATATGGCCGGGTGTGCTGGTCTATGGCCTTTTGACAAATCATCTTCACGTGTATTACCTTTCATGACCAGTCACGGATTGTACCATCCTTCAGTTGAACTATGTATATCGTCTTTATAGGTAATGGTCGAACCTTCTCTTCCATCATCATCGACCGGGTTGTCTACTTGCATCATGGATGCCAATATTTCCGGATGGTTGATGATGTTGTTACCATTGTTTGTCTCATTGATCTCCATGAAATAGATATTCCTCCATTAGTGAATATATAACATGTTTGTAACCTTTGCATTATATGGATCAAATAGAAAAACTTGATAACCTGTATTAACAAAACTATTTAACCCCTCTTTTGGGTTGGTTAGTTTGGTTAGTATAAAACGAACTTAAATCTTTCGTTTCTTGTAAATAACAAAGTATATATAATGGTTACCATTAGTTCCTCAGAACATTTCTTTACATTTCTTTATCATCAGCTATATTTTAAATTAAGCATATTGATATGCATGCTGATGGATCATGGTTTTGATCAGTATATCCATTTGATATAGATATGGTCGGCCATTTTAATCAATGGTTGTCTATATGACACCTATGGCAAACGACTTTAGCATTCGTGGTCGGGTCTTGTGGTTCAGTGTATACACCACGACCTTCTTACTTAACCACAGCTATAATTACTTCTTTCTTGACCATTATGGTTTTGTATGGTTCTATGGCCGTTCATAATTATATCGACCATTATGGTCTAGCCATTTTATCGACCGTGCCTCGACCATAACTCTTTGGTCGTATGGACTTTTACCCGAATGCATGCTCATTGCCGTATGGTCAGCCATGTTTGGTTTCCTTATCCGTAATCAACTTAGCTTTAGGGACCTCGGATAAGACTGTTTTTTTCGCGGCCGTATGATCAACCGTTTGGTCGACTATTCTCATGCCATTGCTCTCGACCATGGCCATTACGGCCGTTATGGTCGGCATGGTGGGATTCACATTATTTTCGACCATCTTACATCTCTTTCCAATATATTCTTACTCACGGACCAACCATAAACCGTATGATATGTAACTTTATGATCCAAATATTATGATCATAATCAATCGATAACTTGTATCATTTTGAAACCAATCAACTTTCTTTAAGTTGATTTATTATAAACACAAGGAATTTCATTTCTTATATGAATATATGAACTGATTTGGATTGTTCTTATAGAACTCCTTCACTGATTATCATTTGGTCGACCATATTATATTATATGCAGCTGCATCTGCATCAGTTCATAGACGGCTAAGGAACAAAGCTGTTCTTTGAGAATTTCTTTTCTCATCTTTATGGTACATTTATTATCTTTATCCAGTGATTAATATATTGCTTACTACATCATCATTTCTTTACAAACATTATCAATTTCGAATTGTAGTAGCATCCACCACAAATCTTATATCATTTGTAATTTGTTCCTTGGTCTCTGTGAGTATCTTTGTGTAATCAAGTCATTCTTTAAATGCTTTAAGTAGGAATATGAATATATTAGATCATCTGGTCATATCCTATATCTCACGCTTTATTTTCCCTCACATGAGTCATTTGTTCACTGGTTTATCAGATGACGTTATATGGCCAATACGTCCATCTCTTATATATAGATTGTTTAAATCTTTCTTTAAACCCCATGTTTTCTTTTAACCTTATATGTATGAGTACTCACACGTGGGTTCATGATCCTCACTTTATATTTTATATTCAAGTGCTACCTTGTTTGAGCTTTCTTATATATCATTGGTATTGATACCCTTTATGTGTTCCATTGTATTCCAGACATAACATAGTTTGATTGCAATCATATGACCTTTAATATCATGGTGTTTGGCGTCCCAAATCACCTTAAGTACCATGGAGTTTGGCGTCCCAAATTCCATTGTATGGTATCTTATATTTTGGTCGACCATTTTCTATGTCTGGGATGGTTTCCTTTATGACCTCGGGAATTTATCATTTTATGCACCTTTATCTTTCCTTCCGAGGTTCCTTTATCTTATGGAACATATTTGTCTATCTTTATATAGACTCTGTAGCAACTTGATTTTGTCTCTTCTAGGACAACAAATTCATTGGTGCAAGCTGGTATGATTTTTCAGGTCAATGTGTCTGGCATCTAGTTTTGCTAGCTTTTGTATCATTTGGACGTCTTATATTTACTAGTCCGAGGATTTCGCCAAGACAATGATGGTTAATACCATTCTCTTTTTCTCTTTACCAGCTTATAACTTTCTCCCTTTTAATGTTGGATGATCAGATTACTGAGGTCAATGTAATATGTGTTCTTGGCCACTAATTAGATCACCCATGTTTCGCTCAAGACATTTTAAAAACTCATGGGAGAAAGACATTTTTTCATCCAACATATATTTTCATTCTCAATCCTCTCCTGAGGTTCCATCTTAAGTGGCACATATGTCTTAAGATGGTTTATGTATATGTCTGGTTTATGACCCTTAATCTGAGATGAAAATATCTATGTTCACTTATATGGCCTGATGCATATTAATCTTAAGCATGTAAATTCATGTGTCCTCAAGCATTAGGTAGTGGCCTTTGTATTTGAAAGAATTCGGCCAAGTTTTACTATGGTCATGGACCTTGTCACACGTGATTGTTGTATGTTCATGGATCATGGTTTGTCCTCACTCCCCCTCATGGACATACTATAATTACGTGTTGCTTGAGACAATAGAGCCTAATGAGTTTCCCTTGTGCACATGTTACACAACATGAGATTTTTATGGGATAACTCTTTGTGCCTTTTGTAGTATATTTCTTTGCATCAAGTTTGGACTTGGATGGCTAATCTAGTCATGCAATAAAGTGTATAATTTCGTGGGTATTCATGATACCATGGCTTTTGCCTTTATCATATTGATCCTTAGCATAGTCTAGATCAGAGTATATAGGTATAGTCTTTGACCACTTTATTATAAGGCTTTAGGCAATTTTCTTATAATCTGAAAATGAACTTTTGTTTCCTTTTCCCATTGATTCAATGTGGAAACCATCCATATTTAAGTCTTTATAACTCAATGGGTCTTTTATTGGGTGAATAAGTTTGTGCCCTTTTAGGCAATGCCTTTAGCCGTGGTCTATATTAGATTGACTATCCTTTTATTGTCATTTATCAATCAATAACACAGAAATGACAATCATGGAAATGACATTATAGAAATGAATCATAGAAATGTCAAACACCAAAAGAAGTTTTAATAAAAACAATCAAAGATTACAAATGTCGAATCTATTTATCATCTTTGAGACAATTAGAAGTCTCATATTCTACTAAATCATCCTTATCATGATCAAAATCGTTTTCATCATCTTGGACTATCATATGGGCTTCAGGATTCTTTCCCTTCAAACTTTCTTGATATAGATCACATAAATGTTTGGGAGTCATGCAAGTCTTTGCCCAATGACTGCTCATTCCACACCTATGGCACACTGATTTGGTCGGTTGTGAGGGTTTGAAATGATTCCCTCGGCCTCGTCCATTTTCTCGACCAAACAAGTTACTTTGGACTCTATCTCGGCCATAGTCTCGACCGTATGGGCTTCCTCGACCGCGGCCATAAGAACCTTGATCGCGGCCACGTCCTTGCCATTTTCCACGGCCTCGACCGTGTTGGCTATTAATATGGACGTGGTTTGACTCTTTCTCAGCATTAGTGGCTGCGTGTACCTCAGGTAATGGTGTGGATCCTGGAGGTCTCATTTCACTTTTTCTCATTAGCAATTCATTGTTCTACTCAGCAAGGAGCAAACAAGAAATAAGATCAGCATAAGTGGTGAAGCCTTTCTCACGATATTGTTGTTTAAGCAACACATTGCTTGTGTGGAACGTGGAAAAGGTTTTCTCGAGCATATCTTTATCCGTAATCGTTTCCCCACACAGTTTCAATTTTGAAACGATCTTAAACAATGCAGAATTGTACTCATCCACAGACTTATAGTCTTGGATTCTGAGGTGTGTCCAATTGTCACAAGCTCTGGGTAAGATCACCGATCTTTGGTGATCATATCTTCTTTTCAGCTCTGTCCAGAGCTCGAGAGGATTTTCGACTGTCAAGTAATGATCCTTGAGACTCTCGGCCAAGTGATGTCTTATTATTAGTATGGCTTGGTATCTATCATTCACATTGACATTATTGTCATCTATTATACTATTACCGAGTCCTTTAGACTTAAGGATGATCTTAGTATCAAGCGCCCATTGGAGGTAATTATGTCCAGATAGATTAAGGGCCACATATTCCAAGTTATTGATTTTCGACATCTGAGATCATTTGATTATTGGTTTTAGAATTCAGAATTTTATAAACCTAATATAGTTATACTTGGTTAACCTAATCAAGTTCTGATTAGTAAACCTAATCAAGTTATGTTTAGGAAACCTATTTAGGTTTTTATTAGGTTTAGGTTTCGAATTAGGTTTAGGGTTTTAGCAATCCTAATTGAATTTTAATTAGGTTTATGATTAGGGTTTTTAACAACCTAGCAAGTCTAATTGAGGTTTTGTAGATTAACAATCCTAAGAATCAGTTTCTAGGTGATCAATCAATCAAACAAGCAATCAAGCAATTTAATTTTAAAATTAGGGTTTTAGAAAATCGAATTAGGTTTAGGGTTTAAAACAATCCTATCAATCTTAATTGAATTTAAAATTAGGGTTTCATTGATTAACAACCTAGCACCAGGTTTCTACGTGATTTGCAATCAGACTACTCAATCAATCAATGAATTCAAGCAATGGATTTGTACCCTATGTGATCAGGATGAGGTTCCCTAAACTATCCAGCAACCTAGCAAAGTTCTATGGTCGAATTGAGTAAATTAGGGTTATAGGGTTACCGTGAACCTTAGATGGGTTGAACGGACCACCGAGTGAGTTGTCGCGGGTTGTAGGTTGTATCGCGAGCTGGTCGGAGGTGCAGGGAGCTATCAGGTTGTTAATCGGGTGCTGGATCGTGCTGGGTGTGTATCGGTTGTCTGATGTGTATCGGGTGTGTGTGTGTCCTCGGGTTGGCCGATAAACCTCTATCAGGTGTATAGGGCTTTCTCGGTTGCACGCGGGTTTGGTCTATCGCGGATGGTGAGTATCGCTGGTGTGTGCATGTATCGGCTGTTCACGGGTGTGTGCGTGTACGCGGGTATGACCTCTATCGGCTGTCGGCTGGTTCGCGGTTGTGTATCGCTGATGTAGGGTTATCGGGTAGCTAGGTTTTCCGATTTAGAGAGAGATTGAATTGATCAAAGGAGATGAAGATCGATGGTGGTTTCCGGTGATAGCTTAGCTTTTTGTTCTTGACGGCTGTGTATTAGGGTTTATGAATTTCGAGTATAGCTTAGGGTTTATGAGAGACGTATTGTGCTGATAACATGTTAAGAAAAGAATGGGGGAACTTGTTTGTATATCATTCATAATCGAAGGTGCCCTTTATATATAGGGAGTTACAATAGACCGTCATTAGATAAATGAAAAGATAACATTCCTAGATAAATATGGAAAAGGAAAACATTATCCAACAAGGAAAAGGAAAGTCTTGGCTAGTCTTTATCCACTCATGGTCGATGGAATATTCTTTTTGGTCGAGTATTATTCATTTCTGGTCTGACCAATCTTATCCATTGTCGAATCTGGTTCAGTCTAATCCTCATGGTTATTGCATCCACATCAAATGATTCATAACATTATACTTATTTTCCTCATTACTTTTCGTTTGCCAACTATATTTTTGCAGTTGTTTGTCAAATGAGGAAACTGGGAGAGCTTAATCTTAGAGGAAAACAATTTGTAAGCCAGCTTCCCTTTTATTTAGGTAACTTGAACAAGCTACGGGTTCTTGACCTCTCTTTCCAACCAATTTAGTGGAGTTCTTCCATCTAGTTTCAGCAGCCTCGAGTCCCACGAATATTTATCATTGTCAGATGATAACTTCACAGGCATCCTCATGCTACTTCCACTCACTAACCTTACAGTGCTCAAGGTTTCAAAATTTGATCATCTGATAGATGAAAGTTCTGAGACAGCCGAATAAAGGAACACACACGAGATTTCAAAAACACTTTCTAATATATTAGAAATAGTTTAAACAATTTTCATGATTTGTTTAATCCAATTTACTTTCAGTCACACACGACTATAGACGGACCAATTTCTAATCTCTCAAACACACAAACGTCGAGCTGCACTCACAAGTCACTCACCGTTTGCTCACCAACAAGAACTCCTCTCTTGCTGGAACCTTTGCTTAATCGAAAACCTTTAACCTTGATCTACCCCGGTAAATCAAGTTATATATGTTTCCACCCGATATTCTAGCTCCTAATATCGTGCTAACTACAAATCTTCTTTTGGATTTATCCCAATGCAGTATCTTAGGCCTCAAGATTCTTTGCCACGGCATCACCTCATAGTTAACTCGTAGTGGTGTATTACACCTTGATCAACACGTGTAACACTTCCTTGGCTCCATGAACAGATCAGTTGATTTTTCTTGAGCTTACATTTTCCCCCTTTTTATCTGAATATGACAATCTAAGCATCATGCAAAGTTGACACAAATACAAGTAATCCCAAACAGACATATAACAAATCACCACACTGATATGAGAAACAACCATCATTAAAGAAAAAAAAAAGTCTTGTGAACAAATTTCAAAGATACACAAAGACCAAGTTTCAAAGATACACAACAATCAGTACTAGAAATTCAAACTCAAAGTCATAACTAAGAGACATAAATTTTTCAAAAAATCCTCAGGTGCTATCATCGTCAGTCTCCTCTCAGATGTGCGGCGGTTTGCACATATTCTCCCCCTGATTGGATGCACATTAAGATAAAAATCTCATGAGACAAACCAAATCCTAAGGCATAAAGAAAGAAACACTTAGGCTTACTCCTTAGGCGAATACGAATTGCCTTAAGACTAGCAATGGCTCTGTCAATATCCTCTTCAAGGCTTGGAGCACTCGATTCAATACCAGATCCTCTACCAGCCTTCACGTCCTTAACCACAGCTTTTGGAAAACCCGTGAATTCCACATCACACTCATGAAGAGGAATAACTCGTTGGAACTCTAGAACTTGTTGAATCAGAGTTGGAAAGACAATCATGTGTGACTTATAAATCTTAGTGGTTTCGAACATAACCATGATCTGGTTGTAGACTATCTTCCCAAAGTTAAAACCACGATGATGATGAATCATGTAGAGGAACTTGAGACGATCCTGAGTCATCTTGGTGTAATTTGTAGTGGGAATCCAGTTAGAGCAAACAAGCTTATAAAGAACCTGATTGAGTTTAGTCATATACTTGGAACTCATGTCCTCCCACCGATGAACACGACCATCAGTAAGGAAAGCACAAACTTGAATAATATTCTCAGCAAGATAGTAAGGATCCTCTTCAAAACCAGGAATGCAGTACATGGCATTGATCAAACTCGGAGAGAACTCCACCATAGATCCTCTAACAAACACAACAACCACATCATCTCTTTCCTCTTAGTTTATTAGATTTGCCACAAACTCCCTTACCACAGTCGGTTGATACGAATCAGAGTCAATGACGGTGTAGATTAAACCAGCATCAACCACTACCTTCTTAACATCAAACAAATTCTCCACTGTGAGAGGAAGACTCTGTTGGTTAACAAACTTACGAGGCACCAGCTTCTTGTAACGCTTAGCAGCATGAGCAGTGATAAACCGACTTGTCACAAGATCATTATTTGAACGCAGGAGATCGAGATTCGCAAGGTATCGAACTTGAAACTCTGCTCGACTGGCTGCATACCGGGATTCCTTGGGAAGGAAATTTTTCCCCTCTTCACTAGTTGAGTCAGAGAGACATTCGACAGTCGGAGAGGTCGGTACCAGTTGTGGAGAAGATGACAAAGCAGGATTCAGTTTCCGCGAACGCTTGCATGATCTGGGTGGAACAGATGACATTGATGGAGGATGAGAAACCTTGCATGCTTGCTCAGATAGTTTCAACCGAGCACTTCTTCGAGAGGATTGCATGTTGAATTTTTGAGAAGCAAACATATCGACCAAGAAGATGAACCGACTATTTTCTCCCTTTTACTTGAAATAACTTAAAAGGAAACAACTCAAATGAACCATTAGTACCAAAAGAAAATAAGCCCAATTGGCCCATTTCACACCAAAAAACAACTGTGAGTGTTTTGTAAAGCCTGTAGCATTAAGATCCATAGCACCAAGATGTAACCAAATGTGGGACAACACTTATGGACATGATGAGATTAGGAGAGACTAGCAGAACCACGATTAAGAACGAAATATATACTGAAAAGCACCGGTACAATTGACTTATTGAGGCAACTTCCATGACGTATAAGCGAGGAGTTTAATTGGAATTCAAGAAATCAATTTTCCGAATTCCAAGTTGGACTTAAGGGGTGAAGTTGGAATTAAGGGGTGAAGGTTGGATAATTCCAAGACTTGTGTAATAAGTTAACTTATTGATAAGTGTTTAATAAGTTAGAAGATAAACACAAAAAGTGTAAATTTAAATTAGAATAGGAAGTTTACAATTTAGATTAGGTTTGTGTTTCTATATTTCACATAAAAAATATAATTGTCTTTCTATTAAAAATATAAGTCTCAAGGAAAGTTGTTCCATAAGATCTACGAGAAATATTGAGAGTTTTAATTTTGATAAGTTTATAAAGCAATAAGAAAAGTTGTTCTTATAATTTTTTGTATTTTTAAAAATTTAAGTTCCCACCCTTTTCTCTGGTTAAAATCTTTGTATTATCTTTAAAAGTTATCGCTTAGCTCTGGATAAACAAAAAACTGATACTCTGAAAATAGAGTAATGAATTTTCATAACCTTCAATTAGTTGGTAAAACATCTGGTAGAAGCAAAACTGGTTCTCAGATTTTAAGGGCTCTAGTCAAAATTAAAGTTTATTTTAAATTTTTAAAATATTTTATTAATTTCTTGAAAGAAATTATAGTTTAAATTATTTCTTTTCGTAAAAGAAAGTCAAATTGAACTCTTGATAACAAAATATATTTTTTTCTTTTAGTTGTACGATATTTTTTTCTTTTAGTTGTACGATTAAATTTATTAATAACATCTGGCGGTGGCTTATATATATATATATATATATATATATATATATATATATATATATATATTGTTAAGGACATCTTATCTTTTTATCTTTTTAGAAGCTGACTTTAGAAATATTTTTTCTTTTCGGAGAGAGATCTCTTAAAATTTTTGCTGCTTTGTATATACTCATGTTTTTTTTTCTCTATTTATTTTCTGTAATATTTGAGTAGTTGTGTAATTAGGTTCTAAGATTTTTAAAGGGATTTCATGGTTTGTTTACATAAGAGGTTAGATTTAAGAATTTATCTTATTTCTTGAAACTGATTTGCTACCTAGTTCATGAGCTTAGCTCGTTTCGCTGAAAGGTTTGATAAAAAGCATGAAATAACTTAGATGATCAAAGTCATTTAGCCGACAACAGTTGATGTCAGAGAGCTTTGTGAACATATCAGAACTTGACCATTAATGCATGTTTGGTCTTCTGAGTTCAGTAAAACTTAGTTCATTAGGTTGTTAGACATGGTGATTAGACCCAAGAGAGTGTAAAGATCATACAATCGTGTTTCGAGTCAGAGACTTCGCTTAATTATTTCTCCAAATTTAATTGCTTGCTTAAATCCCTGAGATTTCCTTGTTATCCAATGCGTCTTTTACATTGCATCTTTCTGCATATTTACCTTTATGTTTACCTTTAGAACATAAGCCTTCTTCTCTCTTACATCTTCGTTTAACTCTATTCTCGCAGATTCGTTGTGTAACCTAGTCTATATGGATTCGATACCTTCTATACTATGATGATTCGTTATGAACTTGCAATATACTTTTAAGGGTTAAAACTAGGAGCTATTAGGAACAAGACATTTCCCATGCGTATTAACATGAAGTTCCTTTCGAGAACAAATATCAACCAAATCTAGTCTAGACTTAAAATTATATTTTGTTTTGTCTTGGACATTAAGAATAGTGTTCATCCAATTATCAAAAAAATCTTCTCAGCATAAATGACATCCAAATTATACTCCTAATATGGCAAATACCAAAAAAAATACTCTTCTATGTCAATTGTGATGCTCGCTAACACTGTCAATTGGATAATGTACGTTTCTACCTACCTCGGGCGCCCATTCAATACTAAAACCTCTTAATAATTCCATCAAATCACTCCCACTTACTTGTGAGGTGGGATATCCTACACCTTCTTACTTCTTATTCTTCCTAAACAATATTGTACTCTTACGATATGGATCATTGTGTGAAAAAATCTCTTGTGACAGTCAAACCAACACGTTTTTCGTCCAGACTTTAGTTGGAAAGCATATGTAAGGACACGATAACCTCCCATGATTCATCTAGCCAGATAACAAACCATATGATGGATAAAGAAACCCATATATAAGAGCACTGTGCTCCCATATTGTCCATATAATTATTTCTTGCATCTGATTTTTTTTTTTTTGCATGAAACACCATATGTAAGAACACCGTGCTCCTATAGTAATTTCAGCTCATATATTAATGGATAAAGAAACACATCAAACGATCACCTAAGGTGCTCCGTCCCAAAGACAAGAATGGAGAGGAATAAAAATAACGTCGCATGCACAAATTTGGCGGTAAGTTGTAAGGTTTCATAATTACCGGGCACAATGAATATTGTTTGGCATGCTTTCCAAATAGTGTTGAAACCATTAATACATAGTTCAAGGTAGATATTTCTTCTATCATACGCAAAGTCTGGATATTTTAATTAGAAATGTTTCCACACTTTTGAATCTAAATGATGTGCAATCTCATTATTTGTTGAGTGCTCAACATGCCATCTCATTGGTCATGTTGTGCGTTCAGACTGAAATTAAGTATCTACCTATCGTATTTTTAACCTTGCTCGGTAGTTCCGTGATATAACCTCTTTAATCTTTTTGTCAACAGAAAATAAATACATTTTTATATGAACTAGAATTCTTTCGCTTGTCTCATGATGGCGAGGTTTCGGACAAGATTTAGACTTTTTCTGGTTCTCATCCTCTCTCCAGTAAATTATGTAGTTATCGATGCATACATCTATCAGGTGATAGAGTAATTCAAGAATATCAACCAATTTCTGAACCTCATAGTGTGAACCAAGTGAAAGATTATCCTCCGATTAATAATCACACACAAAAATAGCAAATGCATCTACTTATTTGTCAACCAAATTATTGTCTATCTTTATTGTTATCAATCTACTTCCTCATGATATAGGTGAATGACTATCTTTACACCCTTTGTACAATGACTACTTGGTTGCATCTAACATATCAAAAATATCTCTTAGCTTTTAGATTAGGTTCTTCTCGTCTATCTTCAATCAACTGAAGGTAAATTTTCTCTATATCAATCATTTACCATCTGCACAATACCTACATCAAAATCTATATTTGCACTAGGTTCATCTAACCAATCCGCAGTATGAGGTTTGCTACTACTACCATAATCATGTCGTTCTCCATGAAGATACCAAATCTTGTAATTGGGCATAAATCCTTTCGAATATATATGGTAACAAACTTTCATTTTCTTAACACTCATTTTATTCTTACACTTAGAGCATAACATATCAACTTACCAGTTATTGCTTTCGGTTATTGTTGAGTCACTGCCATGAATTCTTGAATACCATGTGTGTATTCTTTCGTAAATAAATTTGTATTTGGATCTATATAAAGTTGATTTATCCAAGAACGAAAATAATTAGAAGAAGACATGATTTTTATTTGCTTTGTAGTGACTTCTGAATGAATGATGGAAAGATGGTATTTATATAGAAATCAGAGTGAATTCCCGATTGATTCCTGACAAAAAAAATCTATCAAAAATCTGTTGAGAATATTCAACCTTTCAAAGAGTTCTATAACGACTAAAAAATCCATCGGGAGAGGGATTCCCGAAAAAATTGAATTCATATGAAACTACAATAGTTATAAATAGATAGTTTTTCTTCAGGATTTCGTTAGAATTTTCCAAAAATTATATTTTTTGGGTTCCGTCGGGAATTCTCGGTAGACTGCCAACGAAGCTATTTTTCATCGAATTTTTTTGACAAATTCCCAACGACTTCTATTGCATTTCGTCTGGAAATTTGTTGGGAATCAAATTGTTTTTTTTTGTAAGATGCTGAAATTGATTTGATATTTGCTTGAAAATCAGATGGTTTATAGTTCTATTGTCTAGGCGACAAGCCTGGCCAATCAAACCCACCTCATGTATAATCTAACTTTCATGACATTTCGGTCATAGAAATTGGTCAAAACACTTTTGTGATAATCGCTCGGATAGATGTTCTTCGGGTTGTGTTTAAAAGGCGTTTTAGGGTATAGCAGATAATGAGTTAACAAGTCATGGTTAGAGGTATCAAATGGTCTGTCCAGAGCCCAAATGGGTTTATTCAATTGCACCCTTTAGCTTTTGGACAGTAAACGGTGGTCTATATTGGATAATGGTCCAAAGTGTCCATAACCAATAGAGACCATGTCTATTTGGACATGTCCATGGACACCTAGTATTATTTATAATTATTTTTAATTATTAATAATATAGTTTTTTTATTTAAAACCAGAAATTCACGTTTTTCCATCAAAACCGAAAAATTAAATTTTTCCGCCAAAACCAAAAATTATGTTTTTCCGTTTAAACCGTAAAATTAAGTTTTTCCACAAAAAATGAGAAATCATGTTTTCTCGTCAAAGCCAAGAAATTATGTTTTCCCGCCAAAACCAGAAAATTATGTTTTTCCGCCAAAACTGAGAAATTATGTTTTACGACCAAACCAATAAAATTAAGTTTTTTCGTAAAAACCAAAAATTAAGTTCTCGTCAAAACCAAGAAATCATTTTTTCCCACCAAAACCGATAAATTAAGTATTCCCGCTAAAATCTAGAAATCATGTTTTCCCACAAAAACCGAAAATCACTTTTCCAGCCAAAAAAAAAAATCATGATTCTCTGCCAAAACGAGAAATCACATTTTTTTGTCGAAACCGAGAAATCACGTTTTTCTGCCAAAACCGAGAAATCATGTTGTCCCACCAAAACCGGCTAATTTCTTTTTTCCACCAAAATTACGAAATTATGTTCTCGCCAAAGCCGTAACATTACGTCTTTGCCAAAATCGTGAAACTAGTTTTTCTTCCAAAATCGAAAATTATGTGTTTCCGCCAAAACCGTAAAATACATTTCTGGCTAAAGTTGTAAAATTACATATTCTTGCCAAAATTGTGGATCTTTCTGTTAAAACCGTGGAAACTCATTTTTCGCCAAAATTAGAAAATTATATTTTCCATCAATCTTGTAAATTTTTGATTTTGAGTTGAAAATGTGTTTTCTTACTAAATTAGTAAACTATATTTTTTTGTCAAAATCGTAAATATATGTTTTTGTATACCCATGGACATCCACTGTTTATTTAATCTTTACCCAATTAGACTATAGACCTATTAGTTTTTTTGTCCAGTACAACTATTTATTAATTGAGCACGTCCATAATCCACCCAAAATAAATTAGATTGAACGGACAGTCCGTCCAGTTGACACTTCTAGTCATGGGAACGTGGAGCAAATAGTGGACAAGACGAGCCATAGTGAAATACTCATCATCCCTCACAAATGGACGACTTCCTACCAATTTCCCTCCGTTCACATGCTATTTCGTTAATAAGCATATTCCGACTGATCAATAGAAAAATCATAGATTTAAAATTTGCATAACCGCTTAAGAATACGGTCAAACGTTGTGTGAACAAAGACTCGCAACTTACAATGATTCTTTGTCTCCACTTTAAGGGTTCAAAATTTGGAAAATCTGGTCATCTTTTAATTAATTATGAAGGTAAGTCCACAAGATAACAATAATAGCGACAACGAATACTCATAATAGTGACTATTTTAATCCCACTCAGATCATATCGTATCCCCACAAAAATAATAGTCGGCCAGATTCTTCCCCTCGACCACATTCATTGAACACCACATTCATTTTTTTTGATTGGACACAAACAAACGTAAAATTAGAGTCAAAAACTCTGTTTTCCATATACAATCTGATTCTCTGTCCCATATCCAGCTTAGAAAGTGTAATAATTTCTTAGATCTCCAAAAGGATTTAAATGGAATAATATTAAAAGCTTTGTATTATACAACAAACTGAGAACTTTATTCAATATTACTTAAACCATCCCCAAGAGCGTTTACATAATTTAGTACAGTGCTCATACAGATTGTAATACAGTGCCTGGGAGAAAAAACGAGGACTCTGGCAAAAAAACAACAACTAAAAAAAACTCTTTAATAGAGTTTGTTGCAACAAAAGCCAGAGCAAACCTCTAAGAGAGAACCCAAGACACCTTAACAAAACCTTGAACACGTACACATCACACAAAGACTCTAGCGAGGAAAACCAAACTTGAACAAGACAAACAACGCAAAGCAAACGACACATTAGGCTCGTGAAAGACGCTAAAGGCAAGTAACAGAAGATGATAAGCCCTAAAATCTTAGTATACCCGGTAAGGATATTCTCAAGCAGCAACACGACGTCCCGGCTCCATTATAAGCTAGAGTTTCCCTCGTGTAAAGGAAACCCTGCAAAAACAACATTGACTGGAAAAAGAAACCGGAAGCCGAACTACTTGGAAAAAAAACAGGAAAACCGGGTCTACCAAGAGCGAGACGCATAGATAACAGAGCCTGAAAAAGAGCTGACACTTTAACTTGGACGGTACTAAGATACCTTCACTATAGGTAGATAAGTCGAACGTGGAAATGGGAATCAGGAGAGGATGTCGCATCTGTAAAGACGCTCGACTAAGAAGTCGACAGTGGAACTGGATATGGATCGACACTGTTGGAGATTTAATCCCAACAATGTTGAACCCAACTTGACGATGGATGGCAAGCTCTTGTCTGTGACCATAGAGCAACCTGCAATGGATAGGATCTGAAGTTTGAGCTTGTCAGAGGAAGCCAAAGCTTGAATCCCAGCATCTGAGATTGAGCATTTTGAGAGATCCAGGTCACTGAGGATATGGCAGTTTTCAGCAATGGAGACCAGGCTGGCGTTGGAGATCTTGGTACATCCATCGACGTTCAAGACTTCAAGAGTCCAACCATTACGAGCAGCGATGGCACAGACAACTTTGTCTGTCAGATTGGAACACCCACTGAAGTTCACCTTCACAAGAGAGTTCTGAAGTAAATGTAGAAAACCAGACTCGGTTACCCCCTTGAGCCCAAACAACTCAATATCCTCAAGCTGAGGGCACAGCTTCCCGAGGGCAGCAAGATTAGCATCACCAAAGCCAGGGCAGTTACGAACAGACAGAAAGCGGAGACCGCTGCAGTGAGATGAAACAGGCAATCCTTTGGTGAGATCTCTAATGCCCAAACAGTTCACCAAAGAGAAAGACTTCAGCTTTGCACCACAGTTCAAAAGAGAACCAAAAAACCCTAACTGGGTAACCCCGTGGCACTCTTCAAGCTGAAGACTCTCCAATGACAAAGAAGCCTTTGCAAAAGAGACCAAACCATTGTCAGACAACAACGGGGATTTACAGATCAAAGCCTTCTTCATGTTCGGGCATCCCTTTCCAACAGATTCAAGCCCCATATCAGTCACTCCTTGGCAGGCTGTGATGGTTAGAGAGTTTAACTTCTGCAGACCGACGCCATTTCCCATGACCCAGAACCCTTTTTCGCTCACGTGTGGCAATCCAGCGAGAACAAGATCAGTGACCGACAAGCCGTAGTGACCCACAACAGCAAGAGACACATCAGTGACATTCAACATCTGAAGCTTAAGTTTCGCCAAGGAATACGTGGTGTTAGACAGCAGGGCAGCGATCCCTTGATCCCTGACAAGAGGACAGTTCTTGATCGAGACAGACTTCAGCTTGGAGCAGGACCTCGCAATAGCTTGCAGACCTTCATCGCCTATTCTTGAACAAGCCTCCAATGTAAGCTCACTCAAGTTAGGGCAGCTCTTAGCAATAGCTACCAAACCCTTGTCGGTGATCATAGGGCAACGAGTCAAATCTAGCTTCTCAAGTTGAGTACAACCTTCAGCAATCTCCAAGAGACCATTGTCAGTAACGGTAGAAAGGTTCCACAGAGAAAGAGACCCGAGAGCAGGGCAGCTCCTACCAATCGACCTAAGACCAAGATCAGAAACCTTGCTGGAAGCACCGCTACCACGAACAGAAAGTTTCCCCAATCCACCACGGCCAGCTGTTCCGACAGCAACAGCAGCAAGTCTAACATCCGTTGCCTTCTTCCCATCTAAGCTCCTAGATAAGCATCCTTCACCATCTTCGGTTTTGTCATCAAGCTCGTTTTGTCGGATGCTAGTTACAAGGGTAAGCCAGTGCTTAGAGACGGAAGCGCAAGCACTCCTCTCTTGTGGTCCAGGTAAACGCCTGAAGATCTCGAATAAGCACTCATCAGGAAGCACATGAATAGAGACTGTCTTTGTCTTATCCTCAAAAGCACTGAAGAGCGAAGGCGCAGCAACGATGCGAGACCTCTTGCAAGGAGGGAAGTAGCAATCAGCAAGCGAGAGGAAAAGGTTAGCTTCCTTTGGGTTTGGGTATACTGTGGAACGACGGTAGAAATCATTTTCACCTGAAAAAAAAAGGAGAGAGAGAGATATTCATGAGCCAAAGAGATTCATCACAAAGTCCAGATCCAGTCACAAATCTTGAAGATCTAAGGAAGATAAGTTCATCAAAGGCAGATCTATCTATTCATCAACCTAAAATCAAGGAAACGAATAGATCTGAGAGACTTACCAGCGAAACTAAAGATCTGAGACATGATTTGAGGTCGAACTTCTCAGGAAAAAAGAAAGATCCGAGGACTGTGAAGACGAAAACGAGCAAATCAGCTGCGATTGTATTGAAGAAATAGATGAACATGAAGATCGAAGAAGAGAGAGAGAAGAAAACCCTAACGAATAGGGAAAAAAAAAGGAGAGAGAGAAGGAAAAAAGGAGGAAAGGAAAGGATGGGTCAGTAAGAGGTCAAGATGTAATCTTTTATACTTTGGTTGAAATCTACATGCAATGTATCTGTTCCTATATGTCGGATCTTTCTTTTATTTTATTTTAATTTATTTATTAATATTAATATTAATTTATTGCCACAAGCACCAAAAAGTTTAGAGTCATCACAGAGACGAAAATCTCCCTTCAGAGCGCGTTAAGGCAAGTAAATAAAATGGGTGAGAATTTGTCTTGTTTGGTTCTAGGAGTAAATTCTAGTCTCCATTGCAGGTAACCCATGGATAAGACATTGGAGGTAGGAGACAGTAACGGTCGTGACGTCTTCACCAAAATTTTCCCACTGCGTGCTAGTAAGATCAAGCAAACGCCCTTTCAAAGCTCTGTAGGATTACCTTTCTTAGTTCGTAAGGTCAGGTACCGTAGGACTTCACAAAGATTAAATGTTGTTATTTCAACTTGAAAATTTATCAAAAACTAGAAATCACATGGTGAGTTATATATTCATGTACTCTTCATCACCATGAGACTTGTCGACCATATTAGTGTATTGAAACTGAAAGACAAAGACAAAATGATGATAAAATCTCATACTTCAGAGACAAAGAAAACAACAAAATCATGGTTTTATCTTCATCTTAATTTTCACACACTCTGAATCTTTGATTGAAGTGTTAACATGAACAATAAGATTGCCATATTCTAACATTTTCATTCTCCACAATTTTATCTTCAAAAGAAGGTTTTCCGATAGAGTTTAGTCTTAATTCAACACAAATTAGATGGTGAATTATTTGAAAAAAAAACTATTGACTGATCAAATGCGATTACAAAGAGAAATATGATGATATTGTGAAAGAGATGATAAACTCGGGACGAACAATAAGCTAAATATATTCTATTTTATGTTCCGACTTATGTATGATTGTGAATGTCCTTGCTCATCTATATCTTTCTTTTTTCTTCCAAGTTAGTGTGTTCCTTTGCTCACTTGTTAGTCAACTGCGCTGAATTCAATTTACTTGTTCAAGGGATGTAATATATCTCCAACAATTAGTCCCCCTAATTAGTGCGAGAGGAAATTGATCTTAATAAATTTGCAAAAAGTAGATCCTAAAAGTAAAGAACTCGGCACTTTGTCTCTCAAATGTTGTTGGGTCTGCATCTCGGTGCTTAAAGATTTGATCCGGTTTGTTGTAAACCTTCAACATTCCAGTTAATGATGGTTAGACAAATTTCATATCGCTTAATCCAACCCCGATATACCATAGAAGTGGAATTGTCGTCCATAGAAACACGGGAATCGTGTCGTCGTTTTAGGGTTTGTATACCTAATCATGGTGTCTCTTCGTTTCTCTTGCCATATCTCTATAAATAGAGAAATTCACTCTCAATTCTTCATTTCTTGTCACGATTAAAGATAAATGTCTCTCGAACTCTTCCTCTCTCTTTTTAATCGTTTTTACTGTTTATTCTGATATGCCACCATAAACATGTTGGATTTCTCTAATTTGCTCCGTGTTCTCCAATTTTCTTCAGAAGAGAATGTCTTCAATCCACAAATTCTCGAGAAGATGGAAGGAAAACGTTACATCTTTGAGTCCAGATCAAGATATATCTTGTGGTTCAAATCCGACTGATTACCGGATGAGAGGTCATTAGGAAGCTTTACATGATATCGGTGTCTTGGACTTCTATCAGCTTCAGCTAGTTTCTTTTGCCAAAAACATTTTTTGTGCAAATGGGTAAGGTCAAGATATGCTTGTTGAGGAGGAGGATTATGACGACAACATCTACAAGGAAGTCGATCATCAAATCATCTATGGTGATCATCGCCATGGTCAACCAATGACCCATCTAATGTTACGCCACACCCTCTCAAGCGCAGTAGCGATGATTATTTTTTTCGAGGAAGAAATTCTAGAAGCATAATTCAGGTCGTCTGTTGTCGAAGGTTAGAACAAGAAGACTACTTTGTAACTTAGTCTATAATATAGCCAATTTATTAAAAGTTTTAGACCATGTTATAGGCTCTATTTAGGGTCTATTATGTGTGTCTAGACTCTGTTTTAAGATCTTTACAGGTTCAGGTACGTCTTAAATATATATAGAGATACTTGGAGCTTTTAGAACATTTAGAGGAGAAGAATCCGTAGCTAATCATTTAGAGAGTCGAAGTTCAAGACAGTCGTCGATCGACGACACTATCTTGACATCGACCGATGGTACAAGACCACGATCGATCGATGTTGCACACTTGCCATCGATTAATGACCAATTCAAAAAAGAGTCAATCTCAAGCCCAAGTTAGAGACAAATGACGAAGATACCATGGACGAGTTTTGACCTAGATTTTAAGGTTTTATATTTATGCTTTATGTATTGCACACAAAAAGTGTGGAGAGTTGTGGAGAGTTGGAGAGAGTTTAGAGAAGAGAGTTTAGTTTTCTATTATAGTTTTAAGATTTTCTAGGGAAGAAGATTCATAACTCCTCAGAGAGATTTATAGGGAAGAAGATTCATAACTCCAGTATTTTATTTATGCATTATATTCAGACTATTGTTCTTACTTTAATTATGTATGCGTAGTCATCAACTAGATTTAGGGTTGAATGATGACAATCATGGATTAGCCCAAAAGTAAGATTGTTAGGTTAAGATAATATCCATCAATTGAGTTGTGCTTAATGCTTGCATTCTAGAGTAGCTAACTAGGATCTCAAAAGTAGGACATGGACGAATACGAGAGTAGGTTATGTGCCAAAATAGACTATATTAAATTAGGTTGTTAGGAGCATGCAAGATCTGGTCTAATTAGCTTGATGAACATATCAAATCTCGTTCACACTTCCTTCTGATTTCACTGTCGATCGACATCATGCCTTAGCCCTCGATCGATGGTCTTTCCTTTTACTCGCATACGAGAGTTGGAGTTAAAAGGGTTAGAATAGTTTATATATGAGTTCTATAATTTTTACATTTTTGTGCTTCCTATTTCCTATAAGCCATTAAGCCTAAAACCCTAGATCTAGCATATTTACATTTGAGTTTAGTTAAGTTTAATAACATATTTTTCGTTTTTGCATTATTATCATATTTCCATACTTCTGATAAGAAATATTTCCTTAAACTGATTAACTGCTACTAGTATATATATATATATATATATATATATATATATATATATCTACCTAGCTTAGTCTTTAGAAATAAGAAATCTATTATGTGTCATTGCTCTCTGTGGATTCAGTCCCTAGGTATTACACATGATCTCTCTTGGCAAGAGTTCTATTTGTGTGTTAAGATTAGGGTTAATTTGATAGTTAATTGTTTAGGATATTCATACCCTGCTTGAACAATAAAAAAGATGTGGCAGATATACTTGGATGGCTAATGAAGCTGAGAATCTTTCCGGCAAAAAGTCTGATTATCGAGCATCGAGCGACGGTCACCATACACCATCGATCGACGCCCATCAGGCATACCAAGGACATAGTGCAGCTTACGAAGAATATGATGCATATTACAGAGAGGAAGAGCTGATTGAGTATCGTGGCGTAGCAATGAAAGACGATGGTTGGGTAATGAACGAGAAAGTGGATAATCAAGCATCAATCGAAAACACCTCATTTCCTTCAAATATTATTAGATGCAAACCAGAACAAGAGCCAAGAATAGAAGATGCAGATGATGGTTATCTCAGACCAGATGAGTTTGGAATTTTTAGAGATACAAAAAGACGTGCACGAGATCTCTATGGAAAAATTCGAAACATACTTAAGGAGGATGTATGAGATGCCCTTTTTATGGCTACTGGATCAGAAAATTTATTTGGACAACAACCATCAATCGACGCATGAGTACGACCATAGATCACAATAAGGAACAGAAATACGTGCCAATTCACAATTATCCATACACTCCCAAACATCAAAAATTGATCGACGTCAGCCATCATGCATCGATCGATACCATTCCAGGGGTGAACCAATTTTGTACCTCTAATCCTTTTAGTCAAGGAAGTCCAGGATCAGTCGATTGGATAAACCCACTACTGATAGACGGTGATGTAAAGCATGAACAGAGAGCTTATGATGCCAATGACAGAAGAAATTTCCATTGGGAAAAGAAAGATGAGTATGACATCTATAGAGATGAGAATGGTAATGCACGAGCCATAGACGGAAGAGTTGTGAATGTGCAAAAGGAAGATATATGGGCATTTCTAGAAAAAGCTACTATGTTTGAGCAGAGCTACATATGTTTACCAGAACCTGCAGCAAAGATCGCTATGTCTATGAAAAAGCAAAAGACCTACAACAGAGCAGAGATTGATGAAATTGTGCAAGAGATCTACAAAGCTCAAGAGATGTCACTGCATGATTCCTACAAGAGGCTTGATAATGTCTATTATCCTATAGACAGGTGCCTCAGCGGTTTGACTACACGCATGGATGAGATGAAGCAAGATTTGGATACTATTCAAAGATAACGTGCGATTGGAGCAAACAGAGTGACATAGATCGATGACAGCATCATGTCATCGATTGATATTGAGTTCGACAGATAAGAGTCTGCAAAATAAAAACAATTAGAAGATATGTTTGATGAGATTACTTTTTCTCAAAGCCTGATGAAAGAAGATATATCTAAACAATTGGAGGATATATCAGAGACTACTGCTGCCAAACGTAGAATGCTACGGCACAATATTGAGAATCTACAAAGGAGAATGCATTCAGTGGAGGTTGCTAAGGAGATCATGAAGAATGAGAAAGCCAGAGGAGATGAGGCAGTGAAAAGCTTGGTTGGTACATGGTTTCAGAAGAGCAAAGAAGATGTGGACACTTATTTTCCAAGTGTTGATCCACCTCCATTCTAGAAAGAGAATTCAAACGCCAAACTTAAGACTATAACCAAGCACTGAGTGGGAGACAACCCATTGTTTAGTAAGTTTTTATTTAGCTTTTACTTATACTACTATTTATTTCAAGTTTTACTTTGTTTTACAGATTGTTTAAGTTCACCATCGATCGACACCATATAGCACCATCAGTCGACGCTGGATCGCGACCATCGATTGACGATATATGCCTACCATCGATCGACGCCCTTTTACAGGGGGAGGTATTGAGTTTTACACTTAGACTATTTACTTATGATTTGATTTTCCCTAACCAATCCGGGACAGATTACACTAGGGACAGTGTAATTTAAGTCTGTGGGAGGTTCGCTAACGCTATTTATTTGTTTTTGAGTTTTATTTCAATAACTATATATTTTTTTCAAAAAGTTTTACCGAGTCAAGATGGAGACTATGATCAAGATTTATTATTGACTAACCAAACTTTAGCACCATTCTTAGAAGGTTATTTACTAGAGATATCAAAGTGGATCATCATGCCGCTATATCACACTTACTTAGAAAGTTTGAAGGAACCGAAGCTGATTTCCAATATTAATTCTGACATTATTTGCTTGTTTTGGGGCTTGGTGTACACTGGATCAGATTTGTTTTGCAAGTCTGAAAGGCAAAAGTTTGTGTGCTTCTGATTCCCCTCTCTCTCCCCTTCAAATTAATGGAATCGAACAGGATTTGGTGGCTACAACCATTAAAACTTGATTCATATGATTTTATAAAGAGATAAATGTCAAAAAGAAGTGAATAGGATCTCGTGGCAAAAACCATTAGGGCTTGATTCATGAAAAGTTATCCAAATATCTTAGTCAATTAAAAAAATAAAATGATAATCTCAAAAGAAGGGATACGTTGACTGAAAGAAGTGAGAAGAGAGAGGGAAAAGGGACCAGAGAAGACAACCTATGTTCTTAGATACTTGCAGTAGTAAGAGTCAATATATCCTTTTATCGATACTTCCAATGTAAAGACTGCACTTTTATTTTATTCAAAGAAATGAAATCAGTAGAGGGGCGAGTCAGGCTAGTATTCGCTAAGTTGTTGGTAGAATGGATTTGGTTGCTATACTAGGATAGGGTATATAATGTTTTTTGTGATTGACTTGATAGGATGTGGTTGCAACAAAGTAGGGTGACAGTTATACTTAGACATTATGTGAGTCTTCGGTTTTCAAAACTTCTTTCGCAGGCTTGTTTGCTTGAGGACAAGTAAAAGGTTAAGTATGAGGGAGTTGATATAGCCTATTTATTACCATTTTTAGGCCATGTTATAGGCTCTATTTAGGGTCTTTTATGTGTGTATATGCTATGTTTTAATTTCTTTACAGGTTAAGATACGTTTTGGAGATATATAGAGATACTTGGAGCTTTTAAAACATTTAGAGGAGAAGAATCTGTAGCTAATCATTTAGAGAGTCGAAGTTCAAGACAGTCATCGATCGACGACAATATATTGGCATCTACCGATGGTATAAGACCAAGATCGATCGATGTTGCACACTTGCCTTTGATCAGTGACCAATTCACAAGATAACCGATCTCAAGCCCAAGTTATAGACAAATGATGAAGATACCCTGGACGAGGTTTGACCTAGATTATATGTTTTTATATTTATGCTTTATGTATTGCACACAAAAGAGTGTGGAGAGTTGGAGAGAGTTGAGAGTTTAGTTTTCTATTATAGTTTTAAGGTTTTCTATGGAAGAAGATTCATAACTTCTCAGGGAGATTTGTATTAGAATCCCTGTATTTTATCTATGCATTCTATTCAGACTATTGTTCTTACTTTAATTATGTATGAGTAGTCATCAACTAGATTTAGGGTTGAATGATGGAAATCATGGATTAGTCCAAAAATAGGATTGTTAGGTTAAGATAATATTTATCAATTGAGTTGTGCTTAATGCTTGCATTCTATAGTAGCTAACTAGGATCTCAAAAGTAGGACATGGACGACTACGAGAGTAGGTTCTGTGCCATAATAGGCTCTATTGAACTAGGTTTTTAGGCGCATGCGAGATCTGGTCTAATTAGCTTGGTGAGCATATCAAATCTCATTCACACTTCCTTCTGATTTCACCGTCGATCGACATAAGGACTTAGTCGTCGATTGATGGTCTTTCCTTTTACTCGCATACGAGAGTTAGAGTTAAAAGGGTCAAAATAGTTAATATTTGAGTTCTAGAATATTTACATTTTTTTGTTTCTTATTCTCTATAATCCATTGAGCGTGAAATCCTAGATCTAGCATATTTACATTTGAGTTTAGTTAAGTTTAATAACTTATTTTCATTTTTGCATTACTATCATATTTCCATATTTCATCGATACTTTTGATAAGAAATAGTTCTTTAAACTGATTAATTGCTACTAATATATATATATATATATATATATATATATATATATATATATATATATATCTAGCTTAGTCTTTAGAAATAAGAAATTTATTGTGTGCTATTGCTCTCTGTGGATTTGATCCATAAGTACTACACATGATCTCTCTTGGCAAGAGTTCTATTTGTGTGTTAAGATTATGGTTAATTTGATAGTTAATTATTTAGGATATTCATACCATGTTAGAAACAATAAACACCATGTCATTCTACATACAAAGTGTGAATAATCTTGTCACAGGCCTAGATGTTGATGATGGTTATACCTTCATAATTGATAAACAAAACAAGAGACTGTGGAGTCCTCCAGTTGGGTACGCTTGCATTTACAAGTTGTAGTACCAGAAGCATGCAAATTTATGGTTCCCTATCCATTATGTCATCACGTCATACTACTTTAGATGAAAAATGAACATTACTCAGATGACTACCACACTAATTTGATGTGCAGTCGATATATTGATTTTATATGCCGAGATCAAAATTTCAGTGTTGGTCATGGTATTAGATGTTATGTTCATGGACCGTAACAGAATGATTGATTCATTTCATGTTGGTTGTCGATCAGGTAAATGTTAACTTGTTTCTCCTAATGAATTTGATGATCTCTTCCTTCATGTTGCCGTTCAAGTTTACACAAACTCTAACAATTCAATCTGTATTATCTTTGTCTATGTGAAATTGTAAAATATCTTCTTTCTACTAGAACTTCTTCTTTTAAAGTTTGAAGAGGAAGGCCGCTTTCTGAAGATTGAGTTTTGTGATCAATAGGTTTATGGCAGCTCTTTAATTTCCTATAAAGGTAAATATCTTTTCGTCTCTTGTGGGAAACTTGACACACTAATGGCATGTTGACTGAACTACCCTCATTAAATGAATCCATGGTGTTCTTAAGATTGCATTGCATGCTGATGGTGTCACGATAATGGAGAGTTAAGTTTTTCTCGTAAATCTTCAATTTAGAGTTGCTTTGATTGTTTGTACCATTTTTTGGTAAAGATCGCTGATACTAAGTTGAGAGAGAAATCTATCATGATCGTTTGTGCCAAATTTTTGGCAAAGATAGGGGATTCCGAGTCGATTAAGTGAACAACTCCAGTTGTTCGTGCCAAGATTACTGCGACTATTGGTGGTATCCAGTCGACTGATCTTTTATCAGTTATCTTTGCCACAAATCGGTCTGATCGGCATATGTTACCCTTTTATCATCAAGTTGTTCCAATTTTCTTTTAAAATGTATGGTGTAGATCATGACTTTGTTATTTTTCCCTAAACAACAAAACGACTATGTTATGACCATGTTAATGTATCGTGTGATTTGTGATCTCTCCTTGTCATTCTGGATAATTACATTGCTGAGGTGGGGCAGCTGCGTCCATGTCTTTCAGATTGTCAATCTGAGATCGTTCATGGGACTTATGTCGAGATTTATCTTTTCTTTTTTTCCAGATTTTCTTGTTTTGACGGTCTTCTCTTTGGAGGATCATGAGTCACCACTATTTTGTTGAGTCCGGTCCGACAATACTATGTCTTGGATTTGTTTGCACTCATTGGTATTGTGCCCTTTTTGCTTATGATAGTTGCAGTATTTGATTATGTCGTAAGTCTGAGGAACTTATCCATCTATCTTCCTATCCCATATTTTTCATGGTATATCTTGTGTGATTGATGCTGAGTATATAGGATCAGTTTCGGCAACAGAGTAGACATTAGAATTCTTCTCATCTTGCTTGTCATAGGAAGAATGTTATCTATCTTTCTGATAAGCATCTGCCGCTTTCACGGCTACGAGGCTTTTCATCGCATTTTTCTTGTCCAAGTAGACATTTTTATCCTTCCCCATAGTGATGAAGCAGTTAGCACGATGAAGAGCATCTTCCAACGTGATGTTATTATTGAGATATAAGTCGGCTCTGAAAGGTGAGTGAATCGAGAGTGCGTTATGCAAAGCTTCAATTTGTTTCATTCGAAACGTATACTTTGTAAACCAGCCCGTTGAATATTTCCATGAAACCCATAAGTTCTTCCTTTGCAATCTGCGACATCTTCCATAAATCGTTAGTTGAGGCCCCTGTTGGATGAACACTGAATAATATTTGAGGGACTCAGTAGATAGATCGTTAAACTTATCGACAAAATTCTTTGAAGAGATATTATGTATCGTGTTCAAGAGAAAGGTGATTTGTTGGTTTGTATGATTAGCTTGGGTCAATGTGGCTCCTTGAGCTACATGATTGTTTGTGTGGAAGAGTCGTTTTCTGGTAGTTTTTGGTTCTATGTCATCTTCCACAAGTGGTTTGAAGGTGGTTATCAGGACATCTAGACGTTTGTTAGTTGCTTTGTTTGAAGCAGCTCTATTAGGTCTTTCATCATATTCATCATGGTGGCGAGATCCACGACCTACGGGGTAGTGCTCGTGCCGGTAAGATCGTCTTTAGCCATCATTGATTTTTTGGAGTTGTTTTCTAATTCCCTATAGATGGTGTTTAATCTGAATTCAGTACATATGATATGTAGGCACAAAATCGATGGTGAGTTATTTGAAGGACATATATTTATTTAATCAAAGATGATTATATAAAGAAAGACAATGATATGCTAAAAGAGATGATGAACTCTGTAAAAGTAATAAACTAAATAAACTCTAGTTCTTGTGTCGGCTTTTGTGTGATTTTAAATGTCTTTGCTCTTATTTAGGTATCCCTTATATAGTTGATTTCTTTTTTTTTCCCTTCAAAATCGGTATTTTTCTTTGAATTTCTTTAATTAATTGAGGCGAATTTAATTTACTTGATGAACATTGTTCGAGAGATGATTCATCTTTAATAGACAGTGACTTCAACCTAAGATACTGCGTACATTATGATGCAAGTTGTGACACTTGCAATGTTAATTATATGATTGGAAATATGGCCAGTGGGATCAATTCGAATTGTAGAAACTATGATCATGCATATTTTCTAAATTATCTTCATTTATGTGTTTTGATTTTATTTCTGACAATGCTTTTTCATCTTCTATTGCGTCGAACCTCACAACTACAATCAAATTTATAAAGACTAGCAAATTTATCCAAAATCAATATCATAACAATTAGAAATGGACTCCAAAGCAACGATGGTCATATCAAATGATACTACATTTATGATAGAATATTGTCTTACATAATTCTATATTATTACGTATATTTCTAACAATTCTTTTTCCTCAATAATGGTTAATTATGTTATTACAAACCAAAAGAACGTTATATATACGATATTACGCTGGCAATTCTACATGTTTTATGATGATTTACGCCTGACTGCATCACACTGAACCGTCCTATGAGTTTTAATTTTGACGGTACTCATTGCACAATGTTGAAAATCATTTGTAAACTTTTTTCCATTACTCTGCATAATTCAACTTTTCTAGAATTAAAACTCAAATCTCTGGACGTAGAAAATTATTTTATATCAGTCTCCATGATCAATACGAACGAAACATTTTAGAGAACAAAATGATCGTTGCCAATGAGGTATATTATCTTATTCTTCAAGTTAGTCAGATTTTGCTCTAGAACCCACCCGCAAAAGTAAATTAACCAATGATGGTAAGAGATACAATTTAGCTCAACGTCTATTATCGCACCCACACACATGATGTGGAATTGGTGATTCATCTTCCTTATTCTTGTGAATTCTTCTATTATAAAACAATATAGACCATTTTTTTTTAACAAAAGACCAATTTCATTTTCATTTTTGATGTAGCATCTAAATATATCATATACAACATTTGGATGTTGCATTCAAACATTTTTTTTTAATTTTTATAGTTAATATTTATATCTAAATGCAACATTTAGATGCTATGTTATTCATTTTTTTATTTTATATAGCATTTGAATAATAATAATAGCTAAGTAACTAAAAAGACACACATTATATTATTAATAATGAACTACTTCTAATTTCAGATAAATATATTTAAATTCATTCTTTAGTTTTTTTAATAAGTAAAGAAAATTTGGTTTTGGCAATAAAACGTGAATTTTTGGTTTGGCTAGTAAAATTTATTTTTTTGGTTGATGAGAAAACTCAAATTTTTGGTTTCGGCAAGAATATTTTTTTGTGGTTTTGACGCAAAACCTTAATTTTTCTATTGTGACGAAAAAACATACATATACATTTTTGGCGAAAATGACAATTTTATAATTTTGGCCAAAACACAATTTTGATGTTTCAAAAAACTCAATTTTCTGTGTTTTGGTAGAATTCTTGATTTTTCGGTTTTGGTAAAAAAATCGATTCTGATTGGTAATATTATATAAAAATTATCATAACTAATCTAATTAACTTTTATATTTGTTTTGAAGGGAATTTAAGTATTTTTGTTTTCAGATACAAATGTAGCATTCAAATCTTACATTTTTTGACACTCAAATATCTAGATATTATAGATATTATAGATTTTTTTTAATCTAGATTCAATATTTAAAGACTGATGCAATAATGTACAAACGATTAATATCTGAATATGAATGCAACGTCTGGATACAAAACTAACAAGACCGTAATCTATATACGTAAACGCAACGGAAAAGCCACCGTCCTTTTATAAGCCGAACTTGAGGGTTTCTCCTTAAATTTTTGGTTCCTTCTTCTTCGCTTCTAGCATCTTTCTAGGTACGTTCCCCCAAGCCAAGTTGGGTTGTAAACTAATCTAACTACTATCTATTGTTTCCGTATTGAAATTGCCTTTACCATTGAAGCTATTAAAATAAAATAAATTATAAACTCTCCTTTCATCCTTTGTTTCCAACTAATACGGCATGGAAGTACTCCCACGTGGAGAGATCTTACTAATTAATCACTAAGATCCAGCTAATTACAAGCTTCATTAAGTGATTTTAATTTTAATCCGCTTAACTGAAAACAACTTGTTGAAAAGAAGAAAAATTAAAAGCATCTTAATTGCTTTTATTTTCTCTGGTTGATTATATAAAAAGCATTCTACTTTCTTTTCGTTTTTATAGATCGTCAATGGACAAATGACCAATTTACCAGTGGACTAATGCTTATATTGGCATATCATTATATGTAGTATTTGTTTGGACTGATTATTTCAAGAAATATTATAACACATTACATTGACAAATCAAATCTAGACTAATTTGATATACGATTTTCCTATGTGAATACAACAGTCAAATTTTACCGGCCGGCGGCTGATGGCAAATATGTATACTCAAATCAATTAAAAATGACAAATTCTGTAATGTTTTTTTTTATAACTTTCTTAAACTGCGTTATCTTTTAGATCAAGAGGGTCCCATGTGGAAAAATAAACAGATTTGATGAACTTGCATATCCCTTTTACGATTGAATTTTACAAATACAATAATCTCCTACACCATCAACAGTCAGAAGGTTCCCTATTTAATGTTAAGGGGGGCATATAATATAGTCGAAAACATAAATGATTATAGCTGGAATCTAAATGTTTCTGTGGAGAGGACCCATTACCCATTATAATCATATGTTTATAAAAAGAGAAAGTGAACAAAAGACACACAAGTGGTCGTGGAGGCATTATCCTTTTTCATTGCTTAAACAACCCATGTTCTTATTATTGCAATTCCTCATGTCTCAACATCAACTAGGACATTTTTATATTCAACTCGAAAAACTCACATTGAGATCGTTTGGACTT
Organism: Moricandia moricandioides; assembly: GCA_905132885.1. Taxonomy (NCBI): domain Eukaryota; kingdom Viridiplantae; phylum Streptophyta; class Magnoliopsida; order Brassicales; family Brassicaceae; genus Moricandia; species Moricandia moricandioides. The sequence continues at coordinate 149,196 of CAJHQQ010000341.1, read as the reverse complement.
TTAATAGATACGATATATATATGTAACTTGATCGTATCAACTCAATAATAAGAATAACTCTCTTATTAATCTCTTAAGGAAAATCACTCAAAATGTTAAGTTTTCAAGTACTCAATTTCTAAAATTTATAAGTTATACTACAACTTAGCATCTCCTTATGTAGCTACATAAAACTCCTAAACTTATTAGGTATAACATAATTAGATATTTCCTAATCTTTTTAACTAACCATAACTCGGTAGAATTAGGTTGCTTGCTTCTCAAGCTAACTTCAAGCTACTCCAACAATCTCTCCTTTAATCTTGAACTTTCCATTTGATATATCTTCAAAGCCAGTTATACTTCTCATCTCTTTGTATCATATTCTTCCAAGTGTCCTTGGTTAAGATCTCAGCTCGCTTTTCAGTTCCTGTAAGTCTTTTACTTCAACTAAGTCATTGTCCACGCATTCTCGTATGAAGTGGTAGCATCGATGGATATGCCTGCTTTGAGCATGAAACATTGGATTCTTGGTGAGAGCTATAGCAGATTTGTTATCGATTTGTATAACAATTTTCTCACATGCTTTGCCAATTATTTCACCAAGAAGTTCTTGAAGCCAAATAGTTTGTTTAACCGCCTCCATTGCTGCCACAAAATCCGCTTCACATGATGATAGAACAATTATTTTTGTTTTTGTTTTTGAGAGCACCATGTGATCGGTGAGCTTGACTAGTAGAAAACGTGCCCAATTGTGCTTCTTCCATCATCTTCATCAACATTGTGACTACTGTCACTAAATTCAACAAGTTTCATCTCACTTGATCTACCGAAAACAAGTCCATGCGCTAGAGTGCCTTGTAGATACCTCAAAACTTGTTTCATAGTTGTGCCATGAGATTGTTTAGGCCGAGTATGTAGCAAGTATCTAAGACATTCGATGCTCTTTCTGTAATCCATCTCATCTATTCTCTTTTCATCGCGAGACTTAGAAAGCTTTAGACTCGGGTACATGGGTATGTGAACCGCATTACAATCCTTCATCTTGATTTCTTCTAAAATATTCTTAGCATATCTCTCTTGTCTGAAAGTGATTCCATCCTTATGTTGATCTACCTCGATACCAAGATAATAGGTAAGCCTTCCTAAGTCACTCATCTCAAATTTTGCAGACCTTCCTCTTTTAAACTCGTCGATTAGATCAAGGTTTTCTCCCGTGATTAGAAGGTCATCGACATATACTGCTACATGAAGTATATAATCATTTTCTTGTCTATGGTATAGTGCTGGTTCCTTAGAGATCTTAACTAATTTGAACTCTCTGAGTACTTTGTTCAACTTTTCATTTCATTCTCGTGGATCTTGACGCAAACCATAGAGTGCTTTCTTTAGTTTATACACCTTACCCTCTTTTCTTTTGATCTCATAACCCTCCAGTTGCATGACATAAACTTCCTCCTTTAAGTCACCATGAAGAATGCGGTTTTGACATCTAGGTGGTGTACTTACCACCCCTTTGAAGCAGCTAGGGCGAGTATGAACCGTATCGTCTCCATACTGGTGCGAAAACCTCGTAAAAATCGATACCATGCCTTTGTATATAGCCCTTTGCTACTACCTTGCTTTATAATTGTTTATGCTGCCATCAGAATTTTTCTTTATTTTAAACACCCACTTGAGACCAGTTGTCTTAGCTCCATCAGGAAGATCAAACAATTCCCAAGTTTCATTTTTGACTATCAAAGTAATCTCGTCTTTGAAGGCTTCTCGCCATACTTCATTCTCCTTTATTCCTTAAGACTTCATGGCTCATCATTTATATTTAGTAGTAGACGTTCTCCCTCAAGCTCAGCTAGTAGAATATAATCATCTAAATAGCTTGGTTGTTTTCTTTCTCGTGTTGATCTTCTTAATATTTCTTGTGTTTGATCTTCTATTTCATCGAATTCATCATGGTTTGTCAACTCAGTATTGTGAACTTCGGTTACGACTTCTTCATCGACTGTGTTACCTGATCCATTTGTATCACCATCTTCTTTGTTTATGCGGTTATTCCCAAAATCACCAAGAACAATCTTAAATGTTCCCATTTCATCCTCTACACTTGAGTCTTTCCAATTCCAACTCTTATTTTCATCAAATATCACATCTCTATTGACTACTATCCTTATGTTTATTGGATAGAGAAACCTGTAAGCTTTTGATCCTGGCTCGGTTCAAAGAGGAATCAACATTTGAGACATGTCGTATAGCTTTCTAAGATGTGGACCATCGATTTTGGGGTAGCTAATGCAACCAAACACCCTTATGTGCTCTACATTTGGTTTCTTCTTATTGAAAACTTTGTACGTGTCTTTGATGCCATAACCCGAGTTAGTACTCAGTTTATGAGATAAGTAGAGTGTCTCACTACTTTTCACCACATAAAGTTTAGTAGGTTTGTATGCTTCGGAATTCTCCTACTCATGTGTAAAAAGGTCATGTTACGTCTCTTCACCACTCTGTTTTGGTGAAGGGAATATGGGGTTGTTAGATGTCTTGTTATTTCATTCTTCTCGCAAAAAGTATTCAACTCGGTTGACACAAGACCACACACGGATCTATCTCATCCATTCATTTCAAATAAGGCGATCTGGTCCATCCAAGCATTCCTTGCCAGATTGTTTTTGCCAATGAGAGACCATCACCTAGATTACCTTGACCAGCCTAAGACAATATCCTAGGAGTCCATCCTTCAAGCGTTTATCAGTCTTTAGATTTAGGTTTTTTTTTGTTTTTAAAGTTGTAAAAGCATATATAAACTCTTCTATGTGTTTTCATTAATGTTAAGCAAGAAAGGGGGTTTCCCCTCTTCTTCTTCACGAGTCTCTAGTCTCTAGTCTCTCAGTCTACTTAGTCTCTTTAATCTCTCAATCTCCTTAGTCTAAACCACAAAGTCTCTTCTATTTAATCTCTCTCTCAAACTGCTATCAAGCTCTCCTCTTGCTACATTGGAGCTCCTTAACATACAAAACTAGAGATCCTTTAAAAAAATTTATGGTATCATAGTCAGATTCATTAGAACTTGGTGCAATCTTCCGCTAAGCTCAAGGCTCACTCCCATGTCATTTCCAAACCAAGAAGAAGCTTCATGTTCAGCCGGCTATTAAACCTCTTCAAAAATAATTTAGCTCATACATGGCGTCCAAAAGCTATCTTTAGTTGTTCTCCACAAAGTCATTTCCACTCTGAAGAAAGAAGGTCCTTGGAATTAAGGGTTATGAAACGGTCTAGCTAGCCTCTTCAACAAACCAGATCCAAGCGCTTCTTATGGTGACTCAAACATAAAGAAAGGTGGTGTCTTTGACATGGAGGGTTCAAGAGGAAGGTCCACGGAAGAAGGAGATGTTAGGTTCGACACCAACAGCTCTTATTCTGCCTGTGTACTATGGAGGTTCAAGGAACTAATAGATGGGAAATCTCTTTCTCTTGTATAAAGCTTGAGTCTTTAAGAACTGATTGTTGTTTTTTAAGTGATTTAAAACCTGAGCATATGTTCAAATATTGCTAAATAAAATGAAATTATTTAGTATTTGTACCAAGATTCTTAAAAGAGTCTTGTTTGTGATTGAGAATTTAAATGCATGCCTTAGTTCATAATGAATGACTGTTAAGGTGTTAGATGTATTCTAAACCTGCTTGCATTCATGAAATGAAACTGGTGTTAAAGGTGATGCATTGAGTCTTGTTGATGCCTTAAGGTTGATGCACTGAGAGTTAAAACTAAGATGTGGTTAAGGTAGGCTTTAAAAAATGCCTAAATTCTTTGTCTTGAATGATCAGATCTTGCTTAGTGTTTAGAGAGGTTGCTTGCAAAGATTAAAACTTGATAATGCCTTGTTTAATATGTTGCAGTGCTTGTGACATTAGTGATAAAACTTGATGATTAGTCAATGTTTGACCCCAATGATATTATGTTTTATCTTGTTTAGAGTTTGAGTGATGTTTCAGGTTCACAAGAAGTGTTCCTAGTACATCATTAATTCGAGTTCAAGAGGAAGAAATTGCCCATTGTTGAAGCAATGGAGAGTTGTTGGTTCTTGTGTGTATGGCCGGTTGTATTAAGTGCAGTTGTAGGTAATGATGCGCTCCTGGTTCATGGAGATACACAATACAAGATCATCACCTAAGCTTTGAGGAGGCATGTGACCTGAAGCTACTGAAATTGGAGACAAGAGGGTGGATCAGTTGCTTTAAACACAGTTGTTAGGGTGGTGTGCTCCTGGTATTGAAGTTCATTGAGGCTCACTTCAAGCTTGAACCTAGACTCAATTCATGATTTAGGTGAGGATTCAAGTGATCTACCTGAAGATTATAAGCTCAAGACATGTTTCCTCCTTACCATTGAAGAAAATGAGATGAAGCCATCTGGGTTTAGGCTGTGGCGAGTCTAGAAAAGAGAGTGTTCATAGTAATATTGGTTGTGTGAAGAAGAAATCTACTCTAACAATGCAGATTTTAGTATGAGGTGGTTGAAGAAGTAGTTGGGGCATTCACCAGCATTCCATCAAGATGGTGAGTTCAGAAGAGGCTGCATGGTTTGATGTGGTTTAGTGTTGCAGATCAAGAAGATGTCCATCCAAGCTTGTTCCTTTCAGTCTCAAGCTTGAGGGGAAGTGTTGAGAAAATTCTATGATCCAAGAGTACTTGGTGGTTATTCAAGAAGAGTAATCAATTGGTTATGGAAGTGTGGTGAAGAATGAAGAAGCAATCTCCAAGTTGGCTCCTAATTTTTAGGTGATTGTAAAGAGGCTGAGTTATCTTCATATAGTTCCAGGAAGATAGAGATTCATGAAGAAGAAGCAACCAAGCCTCAGCAAGTGTTTGGTACTCAATGACGCAGGATCTGGTATGTCTGAGCACTCCAACCTAACAAGAAGTTAGGTGAAAGGGGAGAGACCAAGATTGGTTCTGAAGAATATTAAAAGGCGTGTGGTGAAGTGAAGAGGCCTTGATCCAGGGTCTTTGAGTCCATCACACTGATACAAAGATACAAAGACCCACTGTCTTGACGAACCTACTATATTTCCCTCATCAAGGTTTTATCCCAAAAAGGGTTTTCCTTGGAGAGATTTTTAATGAGTAGATTCTTCAAGGTTCCAAGCTTGACTAAGGATCACCTATAGTCAAGCTTGAGGGGGATTGTTAACTTGAAGAAAGAAATGGAACCAAAAATGAGTATGGATTGAGTTTGGGTCTTGTAGACATAATCCAGAAATTGTTGGTCAATGATTCAAGAGTTTTTTGAGGAGTTTAGAAGTGTCTGAAGAGTGTGCAAAGATATGGTTTAAGTCCATGATGGATTTGGACATCTTTTGGAGAAGTTTGGGTGTAGGTGCAAAAATAGGGGGACCCTGAGTAAGACGGTATGGACGGACAGAATCGTACGGACCGTACAAACTTAGGGCGACCCAAACCATGTTCCGGTATGGCTTTGGAGAAGCTTGTAAAAGAAGTGAAAAAATAGGAAGAAGTACGGACATGAGATCTGTACCATCGACCGTAACGACGAGAGGCCGTACCAAACTTATCCGGATCGACCATAATTGAAGATGTGCAAACTTTGGGACTTTCTTCCTTATCCAGAAGAGAAGTATTATGACCGTTGAAGCAAGTGGAGCGTGGGTGAGCTGGTGACAAACTATCTTGGTCTACTCTAAACGTAAAGCACCTTTAGGACCAAGAACACACACGGATCCATCTCATCCATCCATTTCAAATAAGGTGATCTGGTCCATCCAAGCTTCTCTTGCCAGATTGCTTTAGCCAATGAGAGACCATCACCTAGATCACCTTGACCAGCCCAAGACTCAATCCTAGGCGTCCATCCTTTAAGCATTTATCATCCTTTAGATTTAGATTTCTGATTTTTAAAGTTGTAAAAGCATATATAAACTCTTGTATGTGTTTTAATTAATGTTAAGCAAGCAAGGGGGTTTCCCTTCTTCCTTTTTCACGAGTGTCTAGTCTCTTAGTCTCCCTAGTCTTTTGAATCTCCCAATCTTCTTAATTTAAACCAAAATGTCTCTTCCATTTAGTCTCTCTCTCGAATCATCATTAATCTCTCATCTTGCTCCCCTGGAGCTCCTTCACATACATAACCAGCGATCCTTCAAAATATTTTACAAGTCTCTTTCTAGATAGTGATCTTAGGTATCCCAATGACTAGCTCCTTATTAAACATTAATCTCATCGATTCCCTTCCTATGTGGCCCAAGCGTACGTGCCACTTCTCTGAGTTGATCATCATCGCAAGTTGAAGACACTTTTCATCTACAATGTCGATCGGTACATTATACAGTCAATTCTTCGATCTTCTAGCTCTTGTTATCAACTTGCCATCTCGATCTTTCAGTATAAGATAGTTCTCCTTCATTATGACATCACAACCTGACTCTGTAGCTTGACCGAGACTGATAATATTACTATTTAAATCAAGAATAAAGTAAACATAAGCTAGAATCTTCTTTCCACCATCTTTACTACATAATCGAATCGAGTTGTTTCCTTAAATATTGATATGATTCATCACCAAACCTTAATTTTCCTGTGATTGACTCATCAATCTATTTAAAATAGTTTTGATTTCCACTCATGTGATTACTTTCCCCTTTATCTAGATACTACACATTATCTATGTTCGTGTTTGCTTCAAAATCTTGTGGATTCACATTCTTTTCATTGAGATAAACTACTTCATGCATCATTAGTTCTTCAGCCTCTTGTGTATCACTTTTTTTTGTTTCAGATGCCTCTTGTAGTTTAAGTAGACAATCAGAAAAAGTTGAGGCATAATGACCATTCTTATCACATCATAAGCATGTGATTTTTGACATATTGACAATGTCGTAATACTGGTCATTATATCTACGTCGACCTCTTCCCCGGTTATAGTAGTGTCTCCACGTCCTCTGCTTCTATAATAATTGTAAAAATCACGATTTTGGGGGGTTGATTGAGGATCGTTATTTGCGTACATGAGCTTGATATTACCACATCAAACCATAGTAATATTGGTTGTGTGAAGAAGAAATCTACTCTAACAATGCAGATCTTAGTATGAAGTGGTTGAAGAAGTAGTTGGGGCATTCACCAGCATTCCATCAAGATGGTGAGTTCAGAAGAGGCTGCATGGTTTGATGTGGTTTAGTGTTGCGGATCAAGAAGATGTCCATCCAAGCTTGTTCCTTTCAGTCTCAAGCTTGAGGGGGAGTGTTGAGAAGATTCTATGATCCAAGAGTACTTGGTGGTTATTCAAGAAGAGGAATCAATTGGTTATGGAAGTGTGGTGAAGAATGAAGAAGCAATCTCCAAGTTGGCTCCTAATTTTTAGGTGATTGTAAAGAGGCTGAGGTATCTTCATATAGTTCCAGGAAGATAGAGATTCATGAAGAAGAAGCAACCAAGCCTCAACAAGTGTTTGGTACTCAATGAAGCAGGATCTGGTATGTCTGAGCACTCCAACCTAACAAGAAGTTAGGTGAAAGGGGAGAGACCAAGATTGGTTCTGAAGAAGATTAAAAGGCGTGTGGTGAAGTGAAGAGGCCTTGATCCAGGGTCTTTGAGTCCATCACACTGATACAAAGATACAAAGACCCACTGCCTTGAGGAACCTACTATATTTCCCTCATCAAGGTTTTATCCCAAAAAGAGTTTTCCTTGGAGAGATTTTTAATGAGTAGATTCTTCAAGGTTTCAAGCTTGACTAAGAATCACCTATAGTCAAGCTTGAGGGGGATTGTTGACTTGAAGAAAGAAATGGAGCCAAAAATGAGTTTGGATTGAGTTTGGGTCTTGTAGACATAATCCAGAGATTGTTGGTCAATGATTCAAGAGTTTTTTGAGGAGTTTAGAAGTGTCTGAAGAGTGTGCAAAGATATGGTTTAAGTCCATGATGGATTTGGACATCTTTTGGAGAAGTTTGGGTGTTGGTGAATAAATAGGGCGACCCTAAGTAAGACGGTATGGACGGTACAAAATCGTACGGACCGTACAAACTTAGAGCAACCCAAACCATGTTCCGGTATGGCTTTGGAGAAGCTTGTAAAAGAAGTGAAAAATAGGAAGAATTACGGACATGATATCTGTACCATCGACCGTAAGGACGAGAGGCCGTACCAAACTTATCCGGATCGACCATAATTGAAGATGTGCAAACTTTGGGACTTTCTTCCTTATCCAGAAGAGAAGTCTTATGACCGTTGAAGCAAGTGGAGTGTGGGAGAGCTGGTGACAGACTATCTTGGTCTACTCTAAACGTAAAGCACCTTCAGGACCAATAACACACACGGATCCATCTTATCCATCCATTTCAAATAAGGTGATCTGGTCCATCCAAGCTTCTCTTGCCAGATTGCTTTAGCCAATGAGAGACCATCACCTAGATCACCTTGACCAGCCCAAGACTCAATCCTAGGCGTCCATCCTTCAAGCATTTATCATCCTTTAGATTTAGATTTCCGATTTTTAAAGTTGTAAAAGCATATATAAACTCTTGTATGTGTTTTAATTAATGTTAAGCAAGCAAGGGGGTTTCCCTTCTTCCTTTTTCACGAGTGTCTAGTCTCTTAGTCTCCCTAGTCTTTTGAATCTCCCAATCTTCTTAATTTAAACCAAAATGTCTCTTCCATTTAGTCTCTCTCTCGAATCATCATTAATCTCTCATCTTGCTCCCCTGGAGCTCCTTCACATACATAACCAGCGATCCTTCAAAATATTTTACAAGTCTCTTTCTAGATAGTGATCTTAGGTATCCCAATGACTAGCTCCTTATTAATCATTAATCTCATTGATTCCCTTCCTATGTGTCCCAAGCGTACGTGCCACTTCTCTGAGTTGATCATCATCGCAAGTTGAAGACACTTTCATCCACAATGTCGATCAGTACCTTATACAGTCGATTCTTCGATCTTCTAGCTCTTGTTATCAACTTGCCATCTCGATCTTTCAGTATAAGGTAGTTCTCCTTCATTATGACATCACAACCTGACTCCATAGCTTGACCGAGACTGATAATATTACTATTTAAATCCAGAATAAAGTAAACATAAGCTAGAATCTTCTTTCCACCATCTTTACTACATAATCGAATCGAGTCTTTTCCTTAAATATTGATATGATTCATCACCAAACCTTAATTTTCCTGTGATTGGCTCATCAATCTATTTAAAATAGTTTTGATTTCCACTCATGTGATTACTTTCCCCTTTATCTAGATACTACACATTATCTACGTTCGTGTTTGCTTCAAAATCTTGTGGATTCACATTCTTTTCATTGAGATAAACTACTTCATGCATCATTAGTTCTTCAGCCTCTTGTGTATCACTTTCTTTTGTTTCAGATTCCTCTTGTAGGTTAAGTAGACAATCAGAAAAAGTTGAGGCATAATGACCATTCTTATCACATCATAAGCATGTGATTTTTGACATATTGACAATGTCGTAATACTGGTCATTATATCTATGTCGACCTCTTTCCCGGCTATAGTAGTGTCTCCACGTCCTCTGCTTCTATAATAATTGTAAAAATCACGATTTTGGGGAGATTGATTGAGGCTCGTTATTTGCGTACATGAGCTTACTTTGTGTGTCTCGCGTTTCTTCTTCTTCTTCTTCTTCTTCTTCTTCTTCTTCTTCTTCTTCTTCTTCTTCTTCTTCTTCTTCTTCTTCTTCTTCTTCTTCTTCTTCTTCTTCTTCTTCTTCTGCAACTCTTTCTTCATATGTTTTCTGGGGGTTGATTGAGGCTCTTCTTCTTCTTCTTCTTCTTCTTCTTCTTCTTCTTCTTCTTCTTCTTCTTCTTCTTCTTCTTCTTCTTCTTCTTCTTCTTCTTCTTCTTCTTCTTCTTCTTCTTCTTCTTCTTCTTCTTCTTCTTCTTCTTCTTCTTCTTCTTCTTCTTCTTCTTCTTCTTCTTCTTCTTCTTCTTCTTCTTCTTCATATGTTTTTAACCTCCCAATTATATCTTCATAAATCGTCGTCTTGATGTCAAGTACTTGTTCCAATGAGACCACGATATAAATATAATTTTTCGAGGAAGGCTGGAGAGAAATTTTTTAACTAGTTTAGATTCTTCAATATTTTCTCTGAGAGAAGATGATTTTGATGAGATTTCTGATAACTTCCAAACGAAGTCATCTATTGTGTCGCTATCCTTCATTTTTAATCTATCGAACTCAGCCATCAATGTTTGTAATTTGGCTTCACGTACTCGATCTGCTCCCATGTGCCTTGACTTGATCACATCCCATACCTTTTTGGCTGTATCAAATTTTCCTACATGTAGGATAAGAGTTTCGGGTATAGACTGGAAAAGTAAGGCATTGCCCATATCGTTTTTTTTCTCCATTATCAGATTCATTCTCGATCACGTCCTAGACCTTATGTACTTTCAACAAAACTTTAATCTGTATAGCTCATACGGTATAGTTAGTAGGTGTTAACATCAGACTACTTATCGAAGAAGGTCCTCCACCCTCTTTTGGTTTGGTTGTGACGATGTCTCCCATTGTAATCGAATCCTATAAGCTTTGATATCAAATATAGAATCTAGTTTCGTATAACTTGATATGAACTCTATAATAAGAATAACTCTTTTATTAATTTCTTAAAGAAAATCACTCAAAAATTTAAACTCTCAAACACTCAATCTCAAAACTCATAAGTTATGCTACAACTTAGCATCTCGTTATATAGCAATATAAAACTTCTAAACTCTTAGGTATAACATAATGAGATATTTCTTAATTCTTTTAAATAACTATAACTCAATTTGATTAGGTTGCTTACTTCTTAAGCTAACTTCAAGATTACTCCAACAAATATATGTCATGGCTGAGAAAGAGTTAATAGAGGATAAAAGCAAAAGATGAGAAGTTTAACAGAAGAGAAGAAAAAAAATATAAGTAATAAGATTTCAAAGGAAAAATAAAAGAATTAAGAATTCAGCTAGGAAAAAATAAGGGTTTTATTTTACTTAGAATGCCTCCATCTTTAATGTCTAAAAAGAGTTGAAAACTATTGAATGAACTTTTACTTAGAGTACTCTATTTTATCATCTCACTTGTGCTACATTTAAATAAATTAATTGACGTAAGTTAACTTTATACCAGATAAAATATGATACAAATAAACTAACATCATTTTATTCAGTTTCTATTAATTACAATAATTTCTATTGATGTAAATTTTATATCATGTTAATAAGTGTTGTTAACCAAAATAACAAATGAATCAATTATTTAATTCATATAAATTTATATAACTGTATCAGTTTGTTTAAAATGATACAAATTAATGGAAACTATATCATTTTTGAAATGGTGTCAAATTAATTAATAACAAAAATTATTACAACTAATTTAAATTATCAATTATGGTACCATCTGTTGTATGAAATGAAATCTACGGATTAAGTAAACGGGCATGAGAACGTAAACGATTGAGACACTACATAATTATTCATTGGCGTCCGCACTAAACTCCAGTCTCTTAAAACTCGAGCCGCCATTTTTTACAACGGTTATTCTTTACTCTTTCTCTTCTCTATCTGATCTCAAGTTCTATCTCTCAGCTCGCCTCTTCAGCTAACACAACTTAAGCATTATATCCACCGAATCAATCGGCTAATGAGCGAAGGAGTAGCCACCCTTACAAGCACACGCGGTGTGACCCTAGAGAGTAAAGTAAGTTCTATGATGGACTTTTAACCAAATCCTATTATCTAAACCACTTAGTGCACCATATTGTCTACACCTTCAGTTTGGTCATAAGATAAGTCTTAAGGATTGTTTTACTTTAAGGTCCGGCATAGTCCAAGTTGGTGTCGTTTTGGGATTGGCACTAAGCAAGGCCTTTCTCGTGTTCTATTCTTTTTGTAGCTTAGAAGCAGCGAAAATAAGATGGCGTTAACGACATCAACATCAAAAATGGAGGAAGTGATGATGTTCTGCCATTGGTTATGTACTATGCCAATAATCTGATCGAATACACAAGAGGAAAGACAAAAAAAAATGTTTCTCACTCCATCTGCGTACACATAACAAACCCTTCACGTAACATTCTGGTATTAGAGAGTGTTTGCCACGCCTACGCTCTCATGTCACGTTGCTATCTTCAAGTAAAGAATCAGAGAACATCACCTCAAAAAGTCTCCACCATGATCTTTGGAATCAAACATTCCATTACTACTTGTGCCATCAGGCTTCTACCCCAGCTCACAAGATTGCCTATACAGAACCTGACAACGACTTACCCTGGTCTACATTCACTGGATGCTCAAGTTGGAATAGTTTTCCAAGTTATGAAGTCTCATGTCATGCATACTCACTTGACAGCTTCTCAATGCTCCATTGATATACAGCTTATGAGCCTGATCAAGTCTTGAGCCAATTTTTACATACATCTAGCTGACCCCTAACACTTTTATCAATGGCTCTCCGAGCTTCTTGTTCTAGTTTTGTAGCTACCATACAATACTCATACACATAAAAACACAAGTAAAAACCGCCAGTATGTTTCATAAGACCATAAAATCAAATATTGAATATTGTTAGTAAATGAACATTAATTCAATGTCAGTAAAGAAAACATGGGACTCGTTGGATGAATGAAGATGAAACAGAGGGACAAATAGATCATTTGAAATTTCCAAGTTTGCCAACTTTAGTTCTCCAGAGAAAATTTCCCAGGTTGAGTGAACTTCTTTTCGAGTTGCTCCACTTTGTTGAATCTAAAACCTCTGATTCTTATTTCCTCTGGAACTGATGTGTCTTTGTAGTCTACAGTTTCCATGGTCCAACCATTGTTCTTGATTGAACCTCCAAGTTTTACCTGTTTTTCACATGATGCATAAGTCTGTTTTTTTGCATGATCCAAGAGATGAGAAATGGACTTTACATACCTCGGCATCATCAACTGAATCTACAATAAGAGCACCATCCAAGGAGAGATTTTCAATATACACATTACGACCCGTAATGGCCATGGTGGATCTTTGAGAGATGTCGCAATTCCCGCTCACTTTTGTTTTGATGTCAGAGAAGATCATTCCCCACTTAGGCTTCCATGTGATACGAGACCATACTTCAACTTCTTGACCGTTCAAGACCTGCTTCACAGGCTCTTCCACTTTGACACCAGCCTGAGGAATTAGTAAAATCAAAGAAAAGGGTACTTTAGAGAACTATAAACCACCATGGAGAAGGGTATTTTGAATATTTTGGCTTAAACCACCTACACTATAATCAAGTTGTTTCTAGAGGCATATGTAAAAACAGATGTCACCTAGTCATTACACATCATTTACCTTTTGAAGAATACGGCTGTTCGCACGATAAATGGCCATTTCTCCAGAAGTTGCACTGTGGTATGGGTTTCCCTTTGGTACCTTCATTCATATGTGGCAGAGAAAATGAGTATAACAAGTTGATTTGTCTCAAGAAAGTTTAAGACATGAGCTTCATTAATCATTTTAAGGATTTAACCTTGGCTGCATCCTCGGGATTGTTCTTAACGGGTGCATAAGCAAGCCATATATCCATCACCTACAAGAGGAAACATTGTCACAACAATCATATGCGTAATTAATGTACACTCTTTTACTCTACAGATATCAATTACCGTGAATCCAACACGTGCTGTTGGTGGTAACGTCTTTGGATAATCTTGCATCATACACTCTAGACGAGTTGAAGATTTAAATGACGTTTTGGTACTATCCTTATATCTATTACACAATCCACAAAGTAGATGTCAAACCATAGAATCAAAGTTAGTTTCTGCTAATAGTAAAAACAATGATAGCTTGAAGCAGTGGAACAACAACAACAACAATAGAAGAAACAAGGGGAGGGAAAAGAAGAGTTACTTTGGATTAACAAACTCCTTAATGGCCCCTCCAGTTTTTTGCAACTCTTCTTTGTATGGACCAAGTTCTAGAATCAACTGCATATAAAAAATTATATACACACATCAAGAGACTCGAAATCTTCCTAATCAAAGACACAATAGAAGACAACTCACTTGATTAATATTTCCAGGGAAAGGGGAATAGCCTGTCTCACAATTAACATCCCCATCTGGGAATCCAGATGCTCTGAGTAAAGGATCAAGTTGATTGTACTCCACATTGATCACCATAGATCTGCCTGGAGATCATATGAATCGATATTCTCAATTTAATGATCGAAAGAAAATGTATGCACTGAATTTTTTTAATATAGTTACCATCAGCATGGGTAAGTTTAGTGATTCCTCCAATAGCTTCTTTGGCCTTGCGGGGAACAGCCAGAGAGTTAACATGATATTGTTTGGTAGCACTCACACCCAAGGAAGCTGGAATTGCCTGGACCAAGGAATTACAAAATTCTAACAGAGTTGTATGAATACTTAACAATTATAACAATAGTTAGGTAGATGCTACTAACATTGAAGAGAAGTCCATTTGTATCTTGGAAAAACAAAACCCATTTTAAACCAGCATCAAGCCTGAAATTGCAATATGCAAAATAGAATAAAATTGTTGGCAGCAGAGTTAACCATATATATGAAAGAAAATATTTGATAGAAGAAATACCATTTATCAAGAAGACCACTGGAATAAAGAAGTGAATGTACATCTCCATGTCCATGAGGCTTTGTCTATGAACAGACAAGAACTCGAGAGTTAACTTGCAAATATTCGGGAACATTTAGAAAAGCAAACACATAATGATATAGTACCTGGATCTTGTATTTGTTGTTGGAGTCCAACGCAAGTCTAGCATCATTATCATCAAGACATGCAACTTTTTCCTAGAGAATAGAAAAGAAGGATAACTGCACATTATTTTTCAAGACATTTTACATTAAAAAAAAATCAAGGATCTTAGTAGCTGATTATACCTGTTTTAAGAGATGTACTTGTGTGGGTTTCATCCCAAAATAAGAGTTTAATTCTAACAAATCTTGTGTACGTGAATGTGTATCATCAGATGTCATGATAATGAAAGGAATATCTGTCTCACTTCCATCTGCGTAAGGTACAGTACAATTAGAGATGAGAGATGTGAAACGGTACTTATTAGTGTCACTTGTGTTGAATGTAAGATGCCAAATATCTTATACAAAGAACATAATATGCTAATATTGTGTCAAGAAAAGTTAGAAACATACCAGAAGCGACCTTGTGGCTAGCTTCTTGGAGAGCCAATATAGATTCAATATAGTGCTGCAAAAAGCATGTCCCTGTAGTTGTCTCCCTTGGAAGTGCCACCTAAGAAATGGATTCATAGCTGGATCAAGTATGTATAGAGGTATATCTTCACCTTTATGTTTCACAATTTTTATGCCACATTCCAATATTGATGGAAATCATTCCGTATAATACTAGAGCTCAAAAAACATGGATCGATTGAACAATAAGCCGAATTACTTGAGTGAACAAGTTGTAAAAGAAAGCAGTAATCTTATAATCTTATATATACCCCGCCAATGAAATAGTGAACCATGCTCCATATTTACCTTGATTCCATTGTAACCAAGACGCTCACCAAGCCCACCAGCAACAAGAACAAAAGCAGCTTTCCTAGCTTCAACGACACCTCGTTTCTCCATTTCAATGAAGCTCTCATCACCAAAAGTAAGATTTTCGCCTGAAGGGACCTGCAATAAATAATCTTTTTGTCAAAAAAAAAAAAAAAAACACAAGACACCACACAACAATAACACTTTAATGTATTCATAACATAAAAGGTATGTGACATACAGAAGGAGAGAAGCCATCATATGGGTTCTTCCCTAGCTTTGAATCAGCGAGAAGCTCTTTAGCAGTCTTAATGTATGCTGCTAATCCCCCTGGATAGCTTGAATTTAAGCGAGCAATCTAAAATACAATTGTTTCAAGAAGAATATTAATTGAAATTCATTCCGGAAATTTAATTTTAAAAGAAAAAAAAAACAGAAACAACAAACCTGATCGAAGAATCCTAACTTCTCATTGTCACAGACGCCTGGTTCAGACCAGTGCAGGAAGAGATGACTCTGACCATTCTCTAATAGGATCTTGGCCAATTCGATCTGCAAAAAAACAGAATAAGATCACAATGGAAATAACAAGTGCGGACACAGAACATATCAACACAAACCTGATCAGGAGACAAGATTTTGAGGTTACTCTGAAGAGCTGGAGCAGTTGAGAAGATATCGGAATCCACCGTAGAAGAAGCCATGAGAAGACAGGAACGAAGGAGGCTGTTTTAATTATAAAAATATTAATAAAGGTCAAACATGTGAAGTCAAATTTGGATCTGTTAGGTATTATGAATCAACGCTTCCTAAATAAAAGGATATACTTTTTTGCTAAATCTATTTTAAACATACAAACAATATATATTAATTACTCTGTTTTGATACTTTTATCGGTTGGTTTCTCCTATTATTAGCTCTTAAACCGAACAGGGAGCAGACCAAAAGACATGTCTACTTCTAGTTATGATCATTCATGGTGTTAGTCTAAAACAGAGATTCATAATAATAAACTTTGAGATCAAGGCACATTCAGATCTAGATCGATACTAGGAAGAAAGTGCATTTAAGATGAAGATCTTACCAAATCAAAAGCGGCGAAGATTCAATACAAGAGATGGAAAGGACAAATTGAATTGACGTCTTAAATGAAAAATCATTCCAAAATCTCTAATCATAATTCAACATCTAAACATAATCTAATCAATAATCTAAGAAGAGAATTATGCGATTTTTGAGATTCAGCAGATCCAAAACTCACCGAGAAAGGTATTAGAGGATTGAGATGATGAGGAAAGGAAAGTTCTAACCGAACATGAAGATTGCGAAGAGAGAAGAAGAAGAAACACAAGGCCGTAACTGTTTTAACCTGCCTTAAATTTTTTTTTTTTTCACTATATTGTTCTTTCCCTCCACCAACATTCTGGTTAATGTTTTCTTACTAGAATTCTTATTTATCTATTTTTAATGTTCTTTATCTAACTTTCATATTTTATTTTTAACCTTTAATTCGATTTTACTTTTTTTATTTAATTTTATATTTTTATTAAATTTAAGTTTCCAAATTTTTTGTTATCTTTAGTTTTAAAAATTATTAATATTTAAATTTATCTATTTTCTTGGATTTTTATATTTTTAAGTCGGTTTGGTGTGTATACATTTAGTGATTTTGTGGTATAAAACAATATAAACCAAAATTTTACCACTCAACTTATAACTTTCAAAAAATTTAAAGTTTTAAAAACCACTTTTACTTTCTTAGAATCAAATTTTCAAAACTTAGAGGGTCTTATTGGATTTAGGATTTGAGAAAACTTCATTTTTTCGCTAGAATATATCCTTCATTCTTTTTTTTGTATTTAATGTAATAATTTTTCCGCTTTTGTAAACCTAATTAAATAGATAAATTATTACATAAGAGATATAAAATATTAAAATATTTAAAATAATATAAATAGGTTATTGGCAGACAATAATTCTAGACGAGTTATAGGATTTTGAGATTTTATGTTTATTGATTTTTAAAAATCTTGGTGAAATATATTGGTTTGAGACTTTTTTTGGTCCAAGATTCCATTTCATAAGAACTCAAACCAGAGTAATTGAAATACAAAGTTTGATTGCACACTTTACATATCCAATAACTAAACATATTGATGTGCTAAAAGATAATGCAGTGAAGAGAGTGGCAAGGTCCGTAATGTCGAAAAAACAACCTGCAATCTCATTCAGATCAAACCCTAATCGCAGGGCAAAGATCAGGACAATTGAGTCCACTTGAACACTTGAGAGTCCAGCAAACAATGTTGAATGAAGAGCTACCTGCAGTGGCAAAGATTCAACTGCAAAGAAAGAGTCCACACATGCCCGATGAAGAGTTTTGGGTGTCAAGGGCTTCATCCGATCCAAGGATACACCACCCATAACCTCCACATTTAAAAGTATCACTCCAAGTTCCATTCACCGAACCAGTTGGAAGTTTTCTAACATGAACCATTGGAGAAATCACTCCTACAAACTCTTAGCCGACGAAGCACAATCTTGATAAGTTTGAAGGCTGTGAGGAGAAACTCCAACGCAAAATAAAATAATTTGAGACAAAGGAAACTAGAGCCATTAAGACAAAGGTCCTAATAACATCATCATACCAAGGTAATAAAAGGGAATAACACAGAGTAAGATTCTCAAATCGAGGTAATTGGAGCTTATAACTGAAAATCAAAGAGCTTGTAACTTCCTCACAAGGAGGTAAAATGAGAATCACAAAAAGGGTAACATCTTCATTCAGAGGTAAGGATTCATGGTGACCAAACTAGCTCCTAAAACAAAGTTAAGCGTGCCCAGATATGACTTGTTCCAAAAAAAAAAACAAATACCATATCTTCTGAATGCTTGAAAAGGGGAGAGAAGGTTCATGTGGACTGAAACCAGAGCTCCAGCTTGGAATGGGTTTTGAATTGAAAGTACCAAGAAGTAGAACAACACAAAAGACCAGAAGACTGAACCGCATGAACCACTAGTTTTCGCAGTTAAACTAAGGGAAGAAGCGGCAGCTGTCGAGAAGGAGGTGAAGAGGATGAATAGAAAAGAACTTAACCACAATAGACTCTAAAGCTCCATATCTTGGTGTTAGGAAAGTGGCTCCCCATAAACACAAGACACCAGATCGGCGAGAGTTATGGTAGGGTGGTGTTGTTTTGGTGCAAAGGGAGGAGGATGCAGCGAGGGTCTTCAAAAGGAGTCGCTTTTTGGGGAAGATTGAGGTGCAATGTTTAGGTCTGTCAAAATTCCTAGATCTGAGGTTTAGAGGAAGAGAGAAACCAATACGAAGGTCACAGTGAGAAATGGTGGCCCTTAATTCTGAATGCAATGAACGGTGGTGACTGGAGAGACCAGAGTGTTATGGTCCTAAAATCCGTTGCTCAACCAGAGGTTCACCAAACTGTCCAAACCGACCACATTGGAGATACCAGCAACAAAGGTCCTGTCCAAGGAGCAGATTTCAACAACTAAAAGGACTTTCACCATGAATCAAATTTTCATGGATTATACACTCAAGAAGGATTCAAATCCAATTGGAATCATACCCAAATCTATCCGTACCAGGAAGATAGAAATATTACAAACTGGAGGTTCCCCATCATGTATATCTGCGAGTACTAGACTTTAGAAGAGAGTTCAAGCTCAAAGAAGAAGCGGACTGAACCAAATCCAATCATATACTTCAAGACGGATTTATTAGCTTTTCGGAAATCTCAATATCAATAAAAATGGCCACGGTATGAAATTATGATCCATTTCTCAAAACCGGCCAAACAAATTCTACACTACCCTCAATTGGAAGCTAACTTATTCAATCAGATTCAAACCAAACATTGGCGAACATGAGATCAATATAGGCAATCATGAGGGTCATCCAATGATCCAGAAGATCCATAAAATTCTGACCCATACACCAGAAACCATAGGATTAGGAGGGTCCTCAGTAAAACCAATTTTCCTTATTGGGATGCATTCACACTTGGAGCTATAACTCATCAACGACCCAGCCATCAAAGCTACAACATTTTGGAGTAATTTCAAGCTTATATAGGAGCCTCAATATGCACCAGAACACACTATATCATGTGGATCCCAATCAGACCAGAAGATAGACCCGGTTTGCTTACATTGGCCAAACCAACATTATCTTAGGAAGATCTTTTACTCTTTCAGTTTGGTTCGACCCAAACCTATCTATGGAATACATGAGATACTAGATACCATCCAGAAGTTATCCTATGCATCCTACCATATGCTAGAATCCAGAGGAATATGAATATCCTCTTACACCTCAACTTGCCTTATTTGAAGCTTTGGAAATTCAAACTCCAACAGCTTTTTTTACAGTCTGTTAATGGACGTGATCAGCAACTCACAAGAAATCAGGAAGATCCCAAGAAATCTCAGATATCCCTTAAAACCGTCCATGTTCAAGAAGACCCAAACTCTTTACTTGGAGTCAAAAACCCAACAAAGGCTCCAACGACTAGTATTTTAAATGCTTGATTTTCTTTCCTTAATTTTGTAATTCGGAGCAAAGGCCAATACCTATGTAAGCTCATTTATAGTTCTTTTTAAAAATCCCATTTCAATAATCAAATTTTATAAAAAAATTATTCAGATTTTACCGAAGAGTGTCTTTGCATAAAATATCGGTCTTTAGAATTTCAAGTGTGATTCTTTGTAGTTCTATTGATTTCGTGAGTCTAGTTTTTTTTGTGTGGTTCAAACATACTTAGTACAGAGGTTGAGAGAGTCAATCAAACCACAGATTGAGAGAGTCAATCATATATCCATCACTTCCATCTCATCCATCGGCAAAGCTTGAGAGTGATACACATCTAGCAAGCTTAGCTCCATTCCTTCCACCATCCAAAGATCCTTCTCATCTTTCCATATTATTATTATTTTATTTCTTATTTAATTCATAACTCATTTCTTTTTCATTTTTTTCAGGTTATCAAGCCGATTTCCAGACATAACGATCAATCAACCACATCCTTTGGTCGTTCTGGATTAAGCATGGTTCCATCACCTATCAAATCGTGGGTTACCCCCTGATAATTCCCAATATTTACCACTTTTAGACCATGTTATGGGCCATATTTAGAGTCTATTATGTGTGTCTGGAGTTGTTTTAGGGTGTTTTCAAGTTAAGGTATGTTTTGGAGAATTTTGGTGATTTTGGAATATTTTGAGGTGCATAACTGCACAGACACGTCATATGCTTAGATATTGATGGAGATCTTACCAAGGTGAGATTAAGATATTCTTTTGATAAAATATACAACTTTGAGTTAGTTTTTAGTGCCACCAGTTTGAGGTCAATCAACATCACATAGCAGAAGCTTTCTCATTTTACTGAAGAGTGGTCATTATGCCTCGCGAGATGAAGCTGTTGAGGAGATGAAGGAATGTTGATCGACGCCACACCCTTGGTATCGATCGACGATGATTCTAAAACGCGGGTTGAGTATATTTCAAGACCGACTAAATCCCAGAAGCCACCACAAGTTACCAGAATACCCGTAGATGACCCCAAACCCTATTTATGTGTGTTTTTAAGCCATTGTTGACGGCTACGCTTTATCAATTCATTTTTCTTAGTTTTAGGGTTAGAGAGAAGAGAGCAACTACTTCTGAGTACTCTTGGAACTCCATTGGTTTTATTATTAGTTATTCTATTTCATCTATTCATCTATGATTTTTGTGACAACTATCATGTCTTAGTAGATCCATCAGCTAGGTTTAGGTTTATTAATGGTATTGATGGATTAGTTAAACAATAAAACTTCTAGGGTTTAATAAGATCCTTCAATAGAATTGTGTTTATTGATTGTGTTCTAGAGTAACTAACTAGAACACTGATCTTAGAATAATGGACAACTTCGAGAGTAAGATCATTACCTGAATAAATCCTATTGAGCTAAGTTTCTGGATACAATCGATTGAATGGTCTAGTAATTTTGGTGAACATATTTAATTAGATCGTAATGCTTGATTTATGTGAGCATCGATCGACGCTAGCTCAGTAGCATCGATCAACGGTCTATTATGAGTTCTCAACGAGAGTTGTTAACAAAGACTTAAATCATAGATAGATTCACTACTTGATATCTTATTGTTTGCATTCGAGTTTTAGAGTATAAAACCCTTAGGTTTAATCCTCTATAATCCACTTACCTAAGAACCTTAGATTTAGCATTGTTCTTTTATTGTTTACAACCTCAATCAACTGAGCAACTACCTTGTTCAATCGGCTTTACTTTATTTACTGTTTTGATTCCATTTGCCTAGATTAATATCGACTGTATTGAGTTTATTATGTGTCCATGCTCCTTGTGGATTCGATCTTTAAGTACTACAACTGAACCTCTTATTTGAGAGAGTGCAATTGATGTAGGGTTAATTTGAGCATATCACACCCGCTCCCTATTCCCACAACATTTTGTTATCAGAGCTTAAAGCTCTTGAATCAGGTGATATATATCCATTATTCATCTTGTTTGCATATGTTTTCATCATTAAATTGAAAAAGCCTTAAAAACAGTTTTTGCATATTGTTGTTCTTAAGAAAAGAGAAACAAAAGAGAAGAATTTTTTGCATTTGATCAACGAAAATTTAAAAAGAAAACTCAAATATTGTTTGCATATTTCAATTTATTAACTTTCCAGTTCTTGTGCTGCATTCATTTTATTTTCTTTCCGTAATCAAAAATCTCATAAAATTATGTGCTTTGAATCATTCCTCTTTATGTGCATCCATAAAACTAAAACCAAAAGAAATCATTACCTTATTGTTTCATACCATATTTAGTTGTCCATTTCATGTTTTTATAAAAAAGAGAAGATATTTTAAGAGCATAGTTCATAAGATATGCATATTGTTAGTGTAAATTGTTTGCATCATAACAAAATTAAAAAAAAATGTTATTTTTTCATTTCATATTCCTTTCCATTTTTGTTTATTATTATATCATATAATCTCATACCATATTTAGTTTTCCATTTCGTGCTTGAGTAAAAAAAAATCTTTTAATAGCATAGTTCATAAGATTTGCATATTGTTAGTGTAAATTGTTTGCATCATAAAAAAAAATTCAAAAAAAAGTAGTGTTATTTTTGCATTCCATATTTCTTTCCATTTGTGTTTATAATCATATCATATAATCTTCATTCTAAATTGCATCCAGAAAACCAAATAAAATAATTTCATCTGAGGTTATACCATTATGGTTCATTTCATTTCATCGGCCGAAATTGTAACATCCCGAGTTGTAATATGTGGAAAGGCTAAGATAATTGATTTGACTACCTATATCACCAAAGTTGACTTACCTTTTCCGTCACACAACTGTTTAGAACTCCAGGGTTAAGCGTGTTTGGGCTGGAGTAGTGAAAAGATGGGTGACCTATCGGGAAGTGATTCACGATACCGTGCGAGTGAGGCCAAAACACGGGGAAAGGTCGGGTGGTGATTGCATGGACAGTAAACAATGATTTCGAGCCTTGGAAAATTAACCCATTCTCATCATCCAACTTGGAAGAATCATTTCGTTAAGGTAATCCATCTGTAGGCATCATTGCCATTAAAACTGAAAGATCTACTCGTTTAATCTAATTATCACGGTTCTCAATAAATAGAGGTCTAAACCCATTCTCATCATCCCTTAAAATACATCAAGGTTCTGAGGTAGAAACATGTACATGAGGTTTGTGAGATGGAATAATCGAATTTGAATGATGAATCACCTCTTATCGCTCAAATTACCCTAAAGCAACTTTCTCTATCTCAAATAAGAGGTTCAATTATAGTACTTAGGGATTGAATCAACGTGGAGTGTGGGCAGATAAAAGATTAGAGATTTTAAGATTAAGCTAGGCAATTAATATTAAAGCAGTAAATAGTTGTAGACAAGTAAGCAGTTGGTTGTAAACGATATGATGAAAAAGTTAGACTTATGGTTTCAGGCAATATAATTATGATATATAGATGCTAAGGATGTCTGATGAACCGTCCTAGAATTCGAATGCAATAGTAAGATATCCAGCTCTCGCTATGAATCTAATCATATGACTAAATCTTTGTTCCAAATACCGCATGCGAACAAGGAGCAAGCGTCGATCAATACTAGGGAAGGAGTGTCGATCGATGCTACCTTAGGCAAGCATTAATGTCATAATAGATATGTTCACTAAGTTAATCTAGACCAGGTTTCGCATGTATCTAATAATCTACCTTAGCTGAATTAATGTCAGTAATAAACTTACAGTGGTAGTTTTCAGTATCCTAAATTCAAGGTTCTACTTAGCTAATCTAGAACACAAGTAATAATTACAGTTGCTGATGAAGGATCCTTAATATATTCACTGTAGCAGTTCTATATCTCATAAATTCATATAAACCTAAATAAAACCCTAAATCTAACAAGAGAAACTACTCAGACATAATTAAGCAAAGCATAACAATAATCTGAATAGAATGCATAAATAGAACAAGGTAAGAAAACAATGGAGTTCCAATACAAAAGCTCCGAAGGAGTCTTAATCTTCTCTCCAAAACAAATAACTAAAAAGCTTCTAAGAATGGTGAAATGTTTTTCCAGTGGTTTTGGTGGTGCGTTAATATTTTTCCAGTGGTTTTGGCAGGTCCATCCTCTCCATCATTCAGCTTTTGCGGTCTCCATAATGTCTTGTTTCTCTTTCAGCTACCTTACTCCATTTGGTTTTCCTTTCCTCATAAAATTTTACCTTCTTTTTACCTTGGTAGCTTCTTTTCTCATTATCCTGCTCCTTATTCTCCATGGACCCATTTATCACTACTCCCTTGTAAATTCATTTTTCACAAAACTTTCTACTTGTGGATTTAACTTAATTTTTGTAAAAGAACCTCTAAAATTGTCCACGGTGAACATCAGCTACTTCATTTTTCTTTTCTTTTTACATATTCTTGCTATGGTAGACTCATCTCTCAATTTTAGCTAAAATTGTTAATACTTATTTGTCCAATAAGGTATCATACATTTTTATCCTCAAATAAATTCAATCATTTTATATTATTAAAATTGAAATACCTTTTAGAACTTATCTTTTTTATCCAGTTAATTATAGCTTACACCGTTAAGTTAAAAATAGATTCAGCTTTAGCTTTTATAGATTTTTTTGTTTTAATTTAGGAAGTTTAAACAATATATAGCATTAATATATATCCGACTATTTTGGAGAAAGATAATACCAATCTCTATGCATATTTTTTATTAGTATATCAAGTATTTCAAATTCCAAAAATCTATTGTTTTAAGCTACCAAATCTAAATATAAATTTTATTATGTTCTTGTTATGTATTTTACGCAAACTTGAGATTTCATATATTGTTCTTTTTAATTATAAAACATATTATTTCCCCAATGGGATGCACCATAACAATATTATACAAAATTGGCGAAAACTATATAAAATAATTCATGCTTACAATAATTATGCAAACTTTACCATAAAGTACTATACATAAATAATTGTTGATGTTATATATTTTAACTAGGTAATAACCCATGTGCAGAAGAAAATATTTAATAAACGTAGGTTGAAATGTATGAAGTTATAATCATTATGTACAATATATGTAGTTTACATTTACGGGACGTAAAAAAAATTAGGATAATTATTTTCATTTTGAGTTAAACATTTAAATTTATGTCTCCATTTGATTAAAAAAAGTGATTGATTCTATAATATATAAATAAAATTACACTTTAAAATTTAGATTACAAACATAAATTATAAATTTATGGTCGTTTTACAGGTAGCTTGTTAATATATAGTTATAGTAATGTGGGATGTTTTGTTATATACAGTATGTATACAAAGCTTATTTTGTATTTATGTATAATTATTACTAATAAATTAAGAAATTTTATATATATATATATATATATGTGTGTGTGTACAATTTCGTATAATTTTCTTATAACACGATGTAAATATATATTTTGTTTTCAAATTTATCAAAAATAATAATCACCTTTTTATACAAAAATATGATTCATTAATGTAGACAAAAGTATTTTTAAAAAATATTTACCTTTTACATTACAGAAATCAACATTCAGTTTATAGATATATATGTTTATAAATAAAAATATTTACCTTTACAAATTTTAATCTTTCCAAACCTCACGACACATAGCATTGAATGTTGAAAACAAAGCTAGATAGCTTCATTAACATCTGAAGCAAACTTACCCCACAACACCAATGGGAGTTAGTCATCCTTAAGTTCTTTCTAACTGTATAAGAATCTATAAGATAACTAATTCGTAAACTAGAATAATTGTACTTAGTGTTGCGTAGTTCAATCCAAATTTTGTTTGTTTTTTTTCCATTGACTGACACAACTTCAATATGTGTCACACGATATGTCCAATCAGATTTGTAAGATTAAAATACAAAACTTTGAGAACTATTGTAGTTAACATAAAAATTAAGAATTATTTAAGAATTTAGTTTAATCATTATATAGTTATTGGGTCATGATTTAGGTCAAAATTCACCCGTTCGACGACGACATGCAACCATTGGCTTTTTCTATTTTTTGTAATATCTAAAAAATGATTTTTCTATAATGATTAAAAAGAAAACATAATAAACATCTAAACAACCATCGGCCTATTATATGAACTTATTAACATGTCTAAGTTTTATAACTTATAAAGAAAAAGTAAAGTACATCCAAACAACCATGCATGCATATGTCAACATGACTATCATCGTCAACATGAATCCAACACTCGAAGGCTCGTTTTGCTATATGCCCACAACCATGGATACATACGTTTAATTTATTTCTCTTTATATTTGTTTGCTCATATGCATACATATACATGCATTTAATTCATTTCTCTTGGGTTTTAATATCGACTCAGTCGCATCGCAGAACTCGTCTTAGGATCTCCGTCATAGTTTAGATTTCGTTAAAATTGCTTGACGATTTCTCCGTCTCTATCACTACTATATTCTTGTTTGACGTCGTACGCTTGAAATTGATTGTTATTTGAGTCTGTAATTTTCACAGAGGAGAACTCTGGAAGCCACTTCCTTAGCGAGTGAATCTTTATTATTTTAACCATGGCATTTAAAAGGTTAACAAAAACTCCAATGTAAAAAGTTTTTATTGCTATCGCAAGCTAACAGTTAGATACCAAAACTCATTTTGTGTACTGACCCGTGAGACGTTAAAATTGGAAACATATTTTGTTAATGATGTAAATTTGGGTTGAGAAGCTTTCTCCAAACAATACATTAGCACTCTAAAATTTAAATTATTGTGAGACTTGACAAGTCACAATAATAATATGAACGCATTTATTGAAAATGTTTTTTTTTTTCATATATGAGGGGATTTTTCTTTACATCAGAAAATGTTTCTTAGACTCATTACTGTCATGTATGAGTGAGTGATACTATATTTACGAATGAATACTAATTCTAATTGAATGACTGTGTTGGTTATGTTGAAAATATCTCGGCTAGCTTTTAATTTAAACCAAAATGTAAGTAAGTTTTAACCTATCGTGTTTGTAAATAATCAAATAATTCATATTAACTAATCAATGAAATGACTGAATGATTGTGTTTTAGGTTTGGGAATTCGACTTGTTAGATCGGATCTTGTCGAGTCCGGATTCTTCTGGTTTTAGATATTTAAATTTAGTAAAATAATTAAATTTTATCGGTTTAGATCATGTCTGATCCGGATCGGTTCATATCTTAGATAGTTCGACCCAATAAAATAATTAGAATTTTTCAGCTTAGATATGGTTGGCTAAGGTTCGGATTCTGTCGCATCTAGGGCAAAAATAATACCCTAAAACACAATAATAGACCTGAAAATATTTAAATATTAGAAATAGCCAAAATTTTATCTAAAATCTTACCTGAAGATATGAAAAATGTGAAACTTTATCCTCTTACCGGAATTATATTTTTAAAAATCTAAAACTTATCCAAAACCTAGAACTATACTTGAAAAACCAAACCTGAAACTTTAAAAAATATCCGTAATACCAAAAATATACTAAAACACTCACATATTATTAATATATATTCAAAATTTTAGGTATTTCGGGTACTCCCTTGGATCTCGGATTCGGGTCAGGTTGGGTCTAAAACCCACGAGTCCTCAATAACAAGACCTAATGGGGTAAAATAACATTACTCGTACCCAACCCAAACTAGTTTTTTTCGGGTCGATTCCAGTTCG
This sequence comes from Moricandia moricandioides, assembly GCA_905132885.1. NCBI lineage: Eukaryota > Viridiplantae > Streptophyta > Magnoliopsida > Brassicales > Brassicaceae > Moricandia > Moricandia moricandioides. The sequence goes on along the minus strand of CAJHQQ010000341.1, from coordinate 121,376 downwards.
GTTTTTGGGTCCGCCTAAAGTGTGCACGACTATTGTGTTTTATTCTTTTTATTAAAGAATATTCTATTTGATTTTCTAGAAATGTTATATATAGTTCATGTAAATAATGAAATAATACATATTAGCTAATTAATGAAATGATCATGACATTGTATAGTAGATTTTTACCACTTTATTTTAATATAATAGATTAATTAATTAATTAATTAATTAATTATTTTAATATATTATTTTCTAACCAAATTTACTATTATTTTTAATGAGATTATTTTTAACCAATTTTTAAAATAAAATTAAACATATTTTTTTTAAAATAGGTTCAGTACAAACATTAAATTTTATATATTCATGTCTATTATTATTTCATTTCACTTACAAAATATAAAATATATATTTTTATTAAAACATATAAAGTTATTTTTTAAATATATCTTACATAATTTGAGATTGTTATATATCACACAAATATATTTGAATTATAAAAATACAACAAATAAATTTCAAATTATTATTTTCATCCAAAATTAACATTAAATAGAAGTTATTTGGCATATTTATACTTAGAGACATACATATCTGTCTTATCAAAACAAAAGTACATTTTATTTTCGAAAGACAAATTTACTAATATGCATAAACATACTAATTGGTATTTTAGTTTTTGAATGAAATATCAAAACGGTTAATATGCTTAAAATTATTAACTGAAAATATGTTATATAACATAACATTTTTATTGGTTTAATATTCAACAATTAACAAATTATATAGAATAAAAATCATTGATCTATCATAAATGTTATATATTACAAATCGAACAAATATCCATACAAACTATTTATGCAACCATTACATTCTTGTCTTATAAAATTTTTCATAAATTTATTTTATTTATACAAACACATGTGGAGTGCATGGTTTAAGCTCTAGCTTTAATTATTTCTATTTACAGTTGTCTGCTATACCATAGATAATCAGACGTGATGCACACAATGACCGACAGTTTTAGAAAGTAGAATATTTGAATCTAAGAAATGTAATTAATTACCTGCTCTGCAAGACAAAATGCACGCAGTGACCGACAGTTTTAGAAAAATGTAATTGTCTACGCTGCAAGAAAAGTAAAATTCAGTTTGGAGACAAAGCCGTTTAACAGAGCAATTCCATAATCATACCCAATTATCAAAGACTTAGAATCAAAATTTAGTTTTTTTTCTTTTCTTTTGAAACATAAAATTAGTATGTTGTGAAGCGAGCAAAAGACAAGATTCTTTTTTACAAGTCAACAAACTCTGTCTCGACCCGAAGTATAAGTTCATCAAACGATACGACAACTATAACAGCTAGGCACCAAATGCAACGTAAGAGGAACGCAGCGAAACTGACCCAACGCGTGAGAATCACGCGATATTTCTCTAAACGTTAGACTTTTAGTTTCTTCGTTACTCTCCCCCCTTATATTAACTTCGCATTTCTTCGTTACAAGTTTCCATTTAATTAGTCCAACTAATAGTAGCTTTAGGGATTAGTAATCACTTTAAGGAAATTAGGCAACGTAAAATTAAAGGAGTTTACAACTCTTTTCATTCATTACGATGTTTGCCAATGTTGGAAACTGAAAGAGCTTAGATAAAAATACAGTCCAGCAATATTTGAGGAAAAATAAATAAATAACGTTTTAATCGAACTATATCATCAATAACTGACAAATTTTATGCAGAATCGCATACTTTTATGCAAATGACTGAGCTGTTGGTTTTAAAACAAGGTGTCAAGGTGTTTTAATGACTACTTTTCTGTTTTACAAAGATTTAACATCTTTTTTAGAAAAACATTATTTTGTATGTCTAATATAAATGTTGAGAAAAAAATCAATTTTATTAACTGGAGAAAGTGACAAAAAGATACTTAGATTGGAACACTAAAATTTAAGTTTTTTTTTGCTGTTATTCCAGCTGTGGTTGGTTATTGTGAACATTTAAAATTTTCATTTTCTGCAATTTTATAATTTCTTAAATATTAAAAGTTCATCTGAACGCGCTTCTCAATATAAAAGAGACAATGATAAAATAAATAGAATAATATTTTAAGATAGATATAAAAAAATTGTCATGAAAATAACTTTTTTTAAAAAAAATGACCAAAAATAGATTTTGTTAAAGATTATACATTTATACCCATTGTATTAACTAATGTAAACTTAGAATTTAAAATTATGGAGTACTTTGTAAGTGAAGTTTAAATTAAAAAACTAAAAAATATTAAATTTTCAAAAAAGATTATTTTAATTATTATTTAGGTTTATTTTTTAAAATGTCTATTTGAGAGAATTAACCAAAAAATATGAAAAAAACTTGTACAAAATTAATTATCAAAAATGTTATTGTCGTATATTTAAACTAGTAAAGGTAGAATTCAGGTTCCTTTCTGTGAGCTTTCCGCAACATTAAAACAGTAAACAAAGTAGACCATTTCGTAATTTATATAAGTAAACGTAAGTGGCTAAAAAGAGCTTTAAAACAAAACATTTTTTTATCAAATTACTTATTACTGCATAATTTTATAAGACTAATAAGTCAAGGAAAATAATTAAAAATCATATAAATAAGGGTCCCACCATAAGCCAATCGTCAAATAGCCAAGCTCCTTATCGCCACGTAGCAAAAGACGGTCACGTAAGCCCTTCCTCTACATTACACGACCCGAACTCAAACGTTTCTTCTACCTTAAAACCCAAGAGAGATAGAGATAGAGAGAGAGAAGAGACTCATCTATCTTGCGCATCTCTGCTTATCCTGCGCACCACCACCATGGGGAAAGGTCACGCACTAAGCGACGGAGTAATAAAGAAGATCCTCCTCTCTTACACGTACGTGGCAATCTGGATCTTCCTCAGCTTCACGGTCATCGTCTACAACAAATACATCCTCGACAAGAAACTCTACAACTGGCCTTACCCAATCACACTCACCATGATCCACATGGCTTTCTGCTCTTCCTTAGCCATCATCCTCATCAAAGTCTTCAAGATCGTGGAGCCTGTCTCAATGTCTCGCGAGACTTACCTCAGATCCGTCGTCCCCATCGGCGCGTTGTACTCACTCTCCCTCTGGCTATCCAACTCCGCTTACATCTACCTCTCCGTCTCCTTCATTCAGATGCTCAAAGCCCTGATGCCTGTCGCCGTTTACTCCATTGGAGTCTTGTTGAAGAAGGAGAGTTTCAAATCTCAGACAATGACCAACATGCTCTCCATCTCCTTCGGTGTCGCCATCGCTGCTTACGGTGAAGCTAAGTTCGATGTTTGGGGTGTTGTTCTTCAGCTCGGTGCTGTTGCTTTCGAAGCCACGAGGTTGGTTCTGATTCAGATCTTGCTTACTTCTAAAGGAATCAATCTTAACCCAATCACTTCTCTTTATTACGTTGCTCCTTGCTGTTTGGTTTTCTTGTCTGTGCCTTGGATCTTTGTGGAGCTTCCGGTTCTGAGAGAGACTTCGAGTTTCCATTTCGATTTTGTAATCTTCGGAACCAACTCGGTTTGTGCGTTTGCGTTGAACCTCGCTGTGTTTCTCCTCGTTGGGAAGACTTCTGCTTTGACTATGAATGTGGCTGGTGTGGTTAAGGACTGGCTCTTGATCGCCTTCTCCTGGTCGGTGATTAAGGATACGGTCACGCCTTTGAATCTCTTCGGGTACGGGCTTGCGTTTTTGGGTGTTGGGTATTACAATCATTGCAAGTTGCAGGCGTTGAAGGCGAAAGATGCACAGAAGAAGGTTCAGGCTAGTGATGAAGAAGCTGGGAAGCTTTTGGAAGAGAGGGAGAGTGAAGTTGCAGGGAGACGTAACGAGAGTCAAGATTGAAATCTTGATCTGATTCAAGAATGCAGTTTCAGGGAATAAGAGCTTAAGGGTTTAATGGATGATTTGTTGTATGGCTAATTATATGATTACATAGTGATTTGTGAAACTCCATTGTATCTTGGTTTGAGTTTTGTCTTTGTTATCTTTACTTTTACTCCATATGAATCTTGTCTTTGTGGGTAAGCAGATGTTGAAGTAGTTCATTATATTTTGCATAATGAGGGTTCTTTATTTCTCTAGTGAAACCGTATAAAGTTGGTCATAGCAGAAAACATTTCAATTTTTTATTGGTCAAGTCTGATCATGTGGAAGCAAGATCCACAATCTCGGGTAATTACATCCCCAAGCTGACGTTATAATAAAGCTGTACCACATTTCATAATAACACTAGGGTCTTTAAAACTCTATAAATAGCTTTACTTTCTTAAGAGTATATAGTTACTAAATGTTAAATTTCACCTCAACGAGTTTCTGTTCTCAACAAGGAACACTTGGGAACCTTTTTTTTTTTTTTGAGGACTGACTGGGAACATTTTGGAACTTCAACACTCGCTTTGACATAAAGCTGGTTTGGTTCCAGAATAAGATTCCTAAGCATGCATTGGCTTGTCCCTTTGTAACCCTGAATTTTAAAATTGCCTTCCTGACTCTTGGCAGCTCTGTTTTTGAAAAGTGTTGTTCTGTTTTCAAGATCTTTCAGGTCACATAGCTTTGTTTTTGAGCTTTTTGTTTTTATTATTATTGCTCCCAGATTTTGGCTTTATAATAAAACTAGATGGAAATGTCAAGTTTTTGTTTTCATTTAATTATCGCCATAAAACCTGTCTTTGTTTGTTCAAGTTGTTCGAAAAGTTTTTCGGGTGATCATGTGAAAGATTTGAATCAAAGCTATCAATGCTATTATCAATGGCCAATGTACGAAATTTGACTTGGCTAAATAGGAACAATCAAACCAATATATATATAATTTGTTCACCCAGTTCACAGATTTAAACCGTTACCTTTGTGGAGAGGGACTATAACTTTACTCTAATATGAGAATTATAATATTTTCATCTAAAGATTACAAAAAAAACTTTAGATAATGATGATTTTTATGTGTGGTTTAGGTTAGAGAGTGTTTTTTACAATATGTTCATCTCTAGATTACAAAACCTTATATGTTTTACAATATGTTCATCTTCTATTGGCCGTGGATGAGGCGATATGTCGAGAGTTTTTGTGATAAATGTATTTTCTGCATGAAAACCAAATTAGATCACATCTTTATGGTTTACATATGCTTTTACTTATTCCTAATGCTTCATGAGTGGATATCTCTATGGACTTTGTGTTGAGCTTGCCCAAGATAGAACACAAAGACTCCATCTTTGTTGTAGTAGACATGTTTCCTAATATGAACCATTCCTTGTGATAAGACCAATGATGCTAGCAAGACAACCGACCTATTCTTCAAAGAGGTGTACATCTACATAGTATTCCCCGAACCATTGTGTCATACCGTGATTCTAGTTTCTCAGCCAATTTTGAAGGACACTTTGAAAGAAACTGGGAACCAAACTGCTCTTCTCGACCACATCCCACCTTGAAACTGATGGTCAAACTGAGGTAGTAAACTGTACTCTCTCTCTCTCAGCTATTGAGAATTACGGTGGGTAAGAATTTGAAAAATTAGTTAAGTTATTTACCATTTATTAAGTTTGCTTACAATAATTCAAAGCATTCAATCACTAACTACTCACCCTTTGGGTAAGAATTAAAAAAATGGTTAAGTTGTTTGCCATTTATTGAGTTTGCCTACGACCATGCAAAGCATTTAATCATTAATCACTCGCCCTTGGAAGTTGTCTATGGCTTATCAAGAAACTCCATGGACCTTATATCATTTCCAAAGGCCATGTATATTAGTTACTAGGGTTCCTTTAAAGCTGATTTTGGCAGGAAGTTGCACCAAAGATTAAAGAAGAACTTGGAGAAGAAAGTTGAAAAGAACTGAACCAAACTCGACCAAGACCACAAGAAGTAATCTTTAAACTAGGCGAATGGGTTTGGCTTCACATGCGACCAGAAAGGTTTCTAGATAAAGAAAATCTAAGTTGTCCCAATATGATATGGTCCATTCTGAGTCTTAGAGAAGATCAACGACAATGCTTATAAGCAGGAGCTGCCAAGTGAGTTAAAGGTCTCCCCAACGTTCAATATGTCTAACTTGGCTCCTTATATTGCAGATGACAATGAAGTTTTAAAGACAAAACCTTTTCAAGAGGGAGGGGATGTTGTGATCACTCAAATTGAGGTTCCTTTGGTGCGCAAAAGTCCTATAACTAGGTCAGGATTACATGTCATAGAGAAGGTTTCACTCAGGTTGTCTAAGAGCTTATGGATCAAGACTTAGCTGGCCAATTAAAGAATAGATCGTACCAGTACAATCATGATTAAAGATCAAACCGTTTCAATCTTCTTCTTAACCTTCATCAAAAAATCAAACCAGACTTACCATATTCTCCATCCAAGCCAATCCATTAAGCTGTTCCGGTTCATCCATTCAGACCAAGATTCAATCAATCTAAACTAAAGGGACAATCCAACCTAGTAAGATTTCTTTATGATTTATAACCGACTTATTTTTTTGGTTTTCTTATTTCCTTTTATTTTCAATAAAGGGAATGACATTTGTTAGCCAATTTAGCCATAAATTATTAATGAATACAACCTAAAATTTTAATTTATGTAATTTTACGAGTGTCAATTGAACACACTCATATACAAATGGATTTACCCTTGCCCCTTATTCTAAGTATATCATTGCTCACAAAATTCATTTTCCCTAATCTATTACAAATAGGATCCACATTCACTCATTTCACGCATTCAAAATCACCACCTCAGGAGAGGAATCTTGTCCTTCAACTTTATTATAATATGAGAATTACAATATTTTCATCTTTAGATTACGAAAAAAAACTTTAGAGAATAATGACGTTTATGTGTGGTTTAGGTTAGAGAGCGTTTTAAAATAGGGTATTTATAGAATAAATATTTTCTTATTCCCTAAACTTTATGGGCTCCTTAATGCTTAGACTAATGTCTTCTCGCTAATCTTCATGTCAATCCATTTGACCCAAACCACTTTGGGTTTGGTTTGGTCAATACGTCACAATCATCATCAACACTAGTATCATTTGTAGCTCTTAATTGATCTTTGTTTCTTCTTATGGATCTGTCTCTGTTTTGTATGCGTATCATATGCTTTATCAATAAAGAATCGTAGACAGTGAAAAAAACAATCGTGACAAAAAAAGATGAAAAATAGTTCCATGAAGCAAAAATTGATGAATCCAACAATTTTTTCAGACACCAAACATTAGATATGTCACCATCCTCGCGGACCGGACCACACAGCGGTCGGGTTTGGCAGATTGGCATCTTTTTTTTTTTTTTGATCAACACTGATCTGCACGGACAATAATAAACCAAATCAGCAATTCAACAAACGGTCCACATTCAATCACGTGGCTCTCTTGTAAACTGCCACGTCGACACCTATTTATTATAAGTTTATAACATACTCATCTCTTCTCCGTTTCCCGGACCGGAACAGCATCTAACCCGTGATCGGACACTACCTCAGAGAGCGAATTATGCGAAACTTTTCGCAGATCTCTGTTGTTCTACGTCGAAGACGAAGAAGACTCTCCAATGGCTTCCACGTCTTTGCTCGTTCCTATTGCACTTCTTCTGATCCTCCAAATCCAACACCATCAGGTACTGTTTTTCTCATTACACATTCTGTTTTTATAATCTTTGTCTTATTAGAGAGATATTGGAATTGCTTCTTGTCAGGTCCATTAACGAGTTACAGTAAGTTAGTGGAACAAGGGAGGCTTCAACATGATCCATACCAAGAGAAAGTCGCTTCAGCTTTCCAAAACTTGTTTGGAAGATTGGAACATTTCGAGAAAGAAATGGAAGATTATCATGTAACAATCCTTTCTTAAAATTTGGTTTTCAATTTGTTTTTTCATTTATGTGGTATTTTACCAGGTGAAATTAGAAGAGTGGGAGAAGAAGAGAGAGGAAGAGAGACGAAGACTAATGGTTGAAGAAGCTGAGAAGAAGGAAGAAGAGGGGATGTGGGCTTCTATGAATAAACAAGGCCAAAAGCTTTTAGGAAGATGGGTCTTAGGGTGAGGCTATATCTTTCTTTAGTTGTAAAGTTTGTTTCTTTTTTTCAAATGGTTTTGTCTGTTTTGTGATGCTTAGGCGAAGACAGATGAATGTAGAACCTGGAGTTGGTAAATGGGTTTCTTACCTTAACAGAGAGAGGAAACTGGATTCAATTGTTGGTTCTCGTCCTGCAATACCTTCAGCTCCTAAAGGATTATATATCTATGGAAATGTAGGATGTGGTATGTTAATGGATGCTTCATTATGCTCTTATTGTTTCCATCTATGTTGAATAGCTAGTTGAAAGAACACGGTTTGGTGTTTTCATGTAGGAAAGACTATGTTGATGGATATGTTTTATAGCGCCACTGATGGGATGATCAGACATCGACAGCGGTTTCATTTTCATGAGGTGAGTGGGAGTCTTTTAAGAGCTTTCTTTCTAATGTTTAGTGGCTACATATAATTTACTTTTTTCAATTTCTTTCTTCCCTAGGCTATGCTGAAGATAAATGAGCAAATGCACAAGTATTGGAAGGAGAATGGTGAGGAGAAGTCCTCTCAGTATAGCGTTTCGAGCTGGATTATGAATCTTCCTGTTGATGAGAGAGTTAAGGAATGGCTAGCAGGAGAAGACTTTTATAAGCAGCAACTCCAGATGAAACATATTCTTCCAGCTGTGGCTGACAAGTTTCTCGTTGATCAGCAGTCGAGTAAAAAAGGAGCCAGCATCCTCTGCTTTGATGAGATTCAGGTAACTGTATACACAAAATTATCAAAGGCAATTCAGTGTCTACAAGGGCTTAGATGAAACTTGATATGCTAACTTTGGCCTCAGATGAAGTTGCAAATAATGTTGATTCTTTCTGTAACTTGAACTTTCTTGCATCTTCTATTACAGACAGTTGATGTGTTTGCGATAGTGGCCTTATCTGGAATTATGAGCAGACTGTTGTCTACTGGAACTGTTCTTGTGGCCACTAGTAACCGAGCACCAAGGGAGTTAAATCAGGTTTCTTGCTCTTCTCATTCTTCAAGGCTCTCTTCTTGTTTCAGCTAGATAAGTCTCTTTAGCTGTTTACTCGTTAGTAACTAACTTTACTGCTAATGTTTTGGTACAGGACGGAATGCAGAAAGAGATATTTGATAAGTTTATCTCTAAATTGGAGAAACATTGTGAGATAATCTCAATTGGAAGCGAAGTAGATTACCGCCGAGTTGCAGCAAAAAACTCGGTTGAACATGTGTGAATCACAGTCTCTTTACATCGTTTATTGTTAGGTTCGTTGTTTCTGTTTAATGAAAATTGTAAATGTGTATATTTATAGGTTCATTACTTATGGCCTTTGAATAATGGTGTTCTGGAAGAGTTTGAGAAAATGTGGCGTCAGGTCACTGACCAGTACGGTGGAGAAATAACTTCAGCTACTCTCCCAGTGATGTTTGGAAGGTAAGTAATGAGAACAATGGCTTTAATTTTTTTTGTTATGGATCAGATTATATAATAATGTTTTTATATGTGTGTGTGTAACATCAGAACAGTGGAGGTTCCTGAAAGCTGTAAAGGAGTGGCAAGGTTCACATTCGAGTATCTATGTGGTCGGCCTGTAGGTGCAGCAGATTATATAGCAGTGGCCAAGAACTATCATACTATCTTTATATCTGAGATTCCAGCAATGAGCATGGAAATACGAGACAAGGTATTGTTGATTAACATATAGCTTTTTGGGGGATCTGTGGATTCTTTTCTCTGATGGGTTTTGTGTTGATGTTCTCAGGCACGTAGGTTTATAACACTTGTGGATGAGTTATACAACCATCATTGTTGTCTTGTCTCATGCGCAGAGACACCTATTGATGAGTTGTTTCAAGGAACTGCAGAGGGTACACTCTTCGACCTCGAAAGGTAAATAAGTACACACACTATATTACAGTGAAAGGGCTAAGTTTTTGTGTGTGATTGTCACATTCATTTTTTATAAACATACAGCTTCCAGTTTGAGACGGAGACAAAAGACTCAAGGTTAAGACGAGATGTGCTTGCAGAAGGTAGCATAAGTGCTGCTGGCTCACCGTCTTCAATTGTAAAAATGCTTTCTGGTGAAGAGGAAATGTTTGCCTTTGCTCGAGCGGTAAGTATTATAGTTTCTCAGTTTATGATATTCACTTTATGCTTTCTAACGTTTGAAACGGTGCAGGCGTCGCGGTTGATTGAGATGCAAACTCCGTTGTACCTTGAAGGAGTTCGTTTCTTGCATCCTTATTTCCATCAGCAAAAGTAAATTAAAAGAAAATAACAAATGAATAAATGGTAAATACATATTTTTACTCCATTAATTTACTTTCATATGGTTATTGATTAGCAAACTGCAAAAGTGACCAACCAAGTGGTTATTCTTTTGCCTTTATATTAAAACAATTCATCATGAATAAACATGTTCATTTGCTAAAGCATTGTAACTTTCTTAGTTTGTTTTGGAAAACTTTGTAAAACTTCAAAAGCAGATTCTTTTATATTAACAGTCTTGAGTACGATTGTTCGATTTATCTGATATCGAAAATGAACATAAGATCAGACACCTGATCTTTGATAGGTAGTAGTAACGTCCCTGGATTTAATTTTAAGGGCATAGATAGATTTCTTAGAAGTGAGACTGACAAGGATTATATCGATTGCCAAAATGTCTCCCGTCCTTACCAGTTGGATGGAAATGTCTAGATAATGTCTGTCTTGCCCATCCTCGCAGGCTCTAGGGATCTCTGGTCCTTGTCAGTCCATGCAACACGTCCGATATCAAAGACAACATTCTGCAAAACACAGATAGGAGTTCCAACTTAAACCAAACCATTAGCAACAAAGAGTACTCCCATGGCAACTGGGGTCTTCGTTTCTGAACGCATGGTTAGGCAAGGCATTCCATAAAATTAGTTAAAATAATAGGTTAACAAGGGATTAAAGTCAGAAAGTATAAACTCAACTCAAGAGAGAGAGAGAGATACAAAGGACATAAACGGGTTTGGAACTACTAGACTCTAATATAAATGCAACAGACTTAATATACAGTCCAAGTTTGGAAAATTTTGGTTTACGGTTTGATTTAGTTTAGATTGGTTACTGTTTTTTCTTTGTTTTTTTTAACTCAAGAAGTTATGGTCCAGACATGTAATCTATTTGAGCCAAGACAAGAGTCGATTGCTAAATTTTCTCTTTGAAGCTGATGAGATTCGAACCTCGCACCTAAGGAAGAAGGCTTAACTACTGGTTCTATTGAAACTCCTTTTTTAAATGTTGCCTTCAGAAAATGCACCTATGTAGGGATTTTAAATCCAGGAGTATGGCTTAGCCCTCTTTTGTTTAAAATAAACTCAGCCCTATTTTAATCTAACCCTATTTTAACCTTATTTTAATTTAGGGTTATGATTGGTACCAGATTTAGCCCATTTAATTTTCATTCATGTAGACAAATGTTTGTATACTAATTTTAACCAAAATATTACGTTTCTAACAACTTAAAATATGATCATATAAATGAAAAAAATCGTAAAATTGAGTTTTCCCGTCAAAACCGCTAAAATCGAGTTTTTCCGCCAAATCATAAAATTGAGTTTTTCCACCAAAACCGAAAAATGACGTTTTCCCGCCAAAACCACAAAAACCTTGTTTTCCTACCAAAACCGTAAAATTGAGTTTTCCCGCCAAAACCGGAAAATCATGTTTTCCCGCCAAAACCGCAAAATCGTGTTTCCCCGTCAAAACCACAAAATCGAGTTTTCCCTCCAAAACCGCAAAATCAAGTTTTTTTTGCCAAAACCGAAAAATCGTGTTTTCCCGTCAGAATCGCAGAATCGCAAAATCACGTTTTCCCGTCAAAATCGCAAAATCGTGTTTTCCTGCCAAAACCGCAAAATCGAGTTTTCCCGCCAAAACCGCAAAATCGAGTTTTTCGGTCAAAACCGCAAAATCGCGTTTTCCCTCCAAAACCGCAAAATCGTGTTTTCCCGCCAAAACCGCAAAATCGTGTTTTCCCCTCAATACCGCAAAATCGAGTTTTCCTACCAAAACCGCAATATCATGTTTTCCTGCCAAAACGGTAAAATCGCGTTTTCCCGCCAAAACTGTCTAATCACAAATCAAGTTTACCCGCTAAAACCATAACACCGTAAAAAAAGTTTTGGTTTTGGCCAAAAAAACTCGATTTCGTGATTTTGGTGAGAAAACTCATTTTTTCCATTTTTTACAGTTTTGCCGAAAAAACTTTGTTTTAAATAAATAAACCAATTTAAAATTTTAATGGAATATAATAATTGTGTCAATCAAATTAAATGGACTAAAATATAAATCCTATTCATTATAGAACTAACCCTTTTTAAACCATGTAACAAAACTAAGGGTTAGGGTTAGAAATAATTTTACAGAGTTAGGGCTAATCTTGTTAGATTAAGCTGATATTAACATCCCTACACCTACCAAAGAGTGTCTCTTTGCCTTTATACTAAGACAATTCATGGAAAAGTGTTCATCTAAACTATTAAAATTGAAGTACATTGAGTACTTAACCCTAACATTTTCTAAATAATTACCATTGAATGCCACTGATATTATCTCTGCATCTAAACACTAATTCTTAATAAGAAAAAAATAAATATGGGATAAGCCCATTAACAATCTTTGTCATTAGAATTGAATACTTCATAAAAAAGTGAATATGTATTATTCAAAAATTTATAATAAAAACAAAATTATACATATATATAGCATTAAATTAGTTTTATTTTTATTCATATTCATATAAGCTATCAACTATATTTGAACTATAAAAAAGATAATAATGTTAATAATTTTTTATTATAATCTGAACTTATTCATTTACAATAACAAAATCATGTAACTTTCCATAAAAATTTAATGACTAAAATACATACTAATATTTATTAGGGTTTATAGTGATTAAAACCTCCAACTATTTTTAAATCGGATAAAAAACCTCCAACTAAATTTTATGTTTTTAAACCTCCAACTATTAAACCGTTAATGCCGTTAACCTTCCGTTATCAAAATTGTTTTTTCTTAACGGAGACCCGTTAAATCGAAACACCGCATTTCATGTAATTTCAAAAACGACATGAGGTTCTTACTATCAATATATATTTTAGTGATTTAAACCTCCAACTATTTTTAAATTGGATAGAAAACCCCCAACATAAAATTTTATATTTTAAAACCCTCAACTATTAAATCTTTATTGCTTTTAACCCTTTGTAAATAAAGTAATATTTTCCGAATGAGAAACCGTTAAATTGAAACACAGAGTTTCATGTTCATATAAACGATATAAAATGTTTAAACCCCCTATATCAATGGGCAATGACAATCACAATTCATCTTTAAATAAAAAAAAAAAAATTCTTTTTCTTTTTCATCGAAGGTGAGGTAAGTCCAAAAATTCTATTGTTTCTAATTTTAGGCTATGATTGTATGGCACTTCTGACGATATATTTTAAGTGTAAAACATATTTACTTTGACTCCAGCTAATATTTAGCCAATCAGGTGAAAAAATTTCAACTTGCATTTTCGCTAGTTACTGTTGAAACATAGTAAATTGTTTCATTTTTCTCTCTTGGTTTATGCAGAGAAATATGTGTTGCGCTGGTTTTTGTATTGTTTTCCACTTTTTATTTTCTTCTGTCTTTCACCTATTTACTTTATTCTATTTTATCTTAATTGTCCATCGATCATTGCCCAAACATTCCAAAATTGACGTTCAAAGAGCTATCATCTTGAGAGGCGTATTAGGGACAAAAGTCCCAAAGCGGTTGTTGGAAGGGATTATAAGCAATATATAAGATATATGGGCCACTCCACTTATTACCAATCGGTTTTAGATTGGAAGCTCATCTACCTTAACATGGTATCAGAGTCCATGATCCACAAAGTCCAACCCGATCCTTATCGATCCAGCCCAAATTCGGCCCATCGGTCTTTGCCGGAACATTCTGAGATTGACGCCAAAGAGCCATCATCTCGAGGGAGCGTATTAGAGAAAAATGTCCCACATCAGAAGTTGCAAGAGATTATATCTAGTATATAAGATAGATGGGCCACTCTACTTATCACCAAATTGGTTTTAGGTTGGAAGCCCATCTACCTTAACAGTACGCAATCAACCCTAATTATTTCTCTCCTATTCACTTTTTTTTTATTTGAGGATGAATTGTGATTATCATTGCTCATTGATATAGGGGGTTTAAACATTTCATGATGTTTTTATGATTACATGAAACTCTGTGTTTCAATTTAAGGTTTTCCGTTCAGAAAATATGACTTTGTTTACAGAGGGTTAAAAACATTAAAGGTTTAATAGTTGAGGGTTTAAAAATATAAAAAAATTTGTTAGGGGTTTTCTATCCGATTTAAAAATAGTTGGAGGTTTAAATCACTAAAATATATATTGATAGTAAGAACCTTATGTCGTTTTTGAAATTACATGAAACGCGGAGTTTCGATTTAACGGTTCTCCGTTAAGAAAAAGCGATTTTGATAACGGAAGGTTAACGGTATTAACGATTTAGTAGTTGAAGGTTTAAAAACATAAAATTTTAGTTGGAGGTTTTTTATCCGATTTAAAAATAGTTTGAGGTTTAAATTACTAAAAACCCTATTTATTATAAATAGTTATATATACAAACAAATACAATGTATTATCATTTGTAAGATATATATCTAATAAGAATAAATAATGTAATTTATAAATTAAAAAAAAATAATCACCAAATAATACATATATACAATTAGGTCTAGGACAAATCAAATATCTAGGGTATTCTAGGATATACGGATTCAGATATGCATTTGTTGGATTCGTAAAATTGTTATCCGAATTTGAATATTTGGGGTTAGAATATTCATACTAAAATCTAAATACACGCAGACATCCGAACCTTTTTTTTAAATTTAAAATAAATTAAAATTAACTATTAACCATTTATTTAGTCTATTTAAAATTAGTATTTAAAAGCTTAAGAATCATTAAAATTTTAGTTATTTTATATAAAATATATATAATATACATAGATAACTATAATTAAATTTTAAATATTTAATATCTGGATCTGAATATCCAGACTTAAAATTTTGCTATCGAATTTATAATTGGATCAATCGAATCCGTAAAATTATTATCATGATCCATGAATATCCGTTTTTCGAAGAGGATAAGATCCCGAATCGGGTAACGGGTATTGAATATTAAGTTCAAGTCATATATACAATTATATCAAACAAATTGTTTAAAATATTAGACATTCACAAAAATAACATCCGCGCGGACGCGCGGGTCAGAGGCTAGTTTCCATTAAAAACGTATACGGTGTAAACCATCTTTCTTCGTTATGTTGATATTATTTATGTGCGTAGTTTTATGATAAACACACGTGACATTTAAATGCACCTACCAACGAAACCATTATAAAAATATTTGGTGGCATGTGATGTGACGCCCGCATATGTTATGACACCGTTCAAGTGGACTAATTTCTTTATGGAAAACAATTAGTGGATAAACTCTTTTTTAAAGGGTGAACTAGACTTTGACCCGCACATCCGTGCAGGTTTTTGTTTATTTTATAAACGTAAATTTTGATATTATAGTAAACATTTTAAACATATAATTTATATTTTATTGTTATATATTGTGTTACTATATAATCTTATTATTTATCTTTCTTATCCGATATTATTTTATGAAAGTACATTAATTACAATAAAAATAGTTGACTTTTTTGGTAAATATTTTTTATATTTTTTCAACCTATTTATAATTAAAAATATTAAAATTTATATTTAAATTTATTTGTTATTAATATTTTAAATGAATTGTTAAATTTTTGAGTTTTCTAATAGCATATTTGTGAATAACACATGAATTAAAGGTTAGTTATATAATTTATATTTGGGCAAATCTCTCAAATAGCCTTTTTTGAAGTTTTTGTCACAAAAATAGCACTTGAAAGAAAAAATGACCAAAATAGACCTTTTTTATTTTGAAAATTTTAATATTTTTAAATTTTTAAAATTTTTAAAAATCAAGTCCAAAACCCCACCCCATAACTCTAAACCCTAAGTTTAGATTAGTTAACCCAAATGTATAAATATATATTTACATCCTTTAATAAAGTTCATTTTGGTCATTTTCTCTTTGGGTGCTATTTTTGGGACAAAAACTTTTTTAGGTCTATTTTGGTCTTTATCTCTTTATATTTTGATATTAAAATTTTAGTAATTTTATATTTTTTTGAGTCTCAAAAAAACATAACACTAATTTAATAGTGAATGATATTTATTTATTTAAATGAAAACATTTATTTCATATAATACTTTTATTTTAATACCAATAAACTATAATTATAATATTTATAAAAGATAACATATAATTTTATTCTTGTTTCTTAAATTTTACATAAAATTAATTTACAATATTATTAATAATACTAATTACGAAATTAAATAATGCACTATTTTATAAAAACATTAAAACATTTTAATTAGTTTGTTAGATTTTCCTCAACTGATTTTGTTTGAACTAAAAATAATTAAATTTTTAATTAAAATTGAGTCATTAAGAATGTATATATATTTACTTGATTAAAGTAAATAATAAAAAATGTCATAATAACAAATTATTGAAATGGTCCTACAATGACTTTTGTCTAGTAGATTTTTTTTGTACTTCTCTTTTAATAGAGAAGATTTTCTATATTCATAAAATGGGTAAAAATAAAGAATGCAGTAAAAAAAATATACAAATTACTAATGTTGGGATTTTTATATTTTACTAATTTACGAAATTCTTAGTTTACAAAAACTTTGTTTTTAGATTTTACTGTATATATATTAATTTTAGAAAATTGATTTTCTATTATTTTATTATATTATTTGGTTTATATGAAACATGTTTAAAGAATTTTTTTTAGATATAGTTTTACCAAATATTATCAAAATATAATGAAGTGGTAAGAGAAAAAAAAGATGAATTATACATACATATATATATTATTTTATTATCTTATCAATTTGTGTTATATTTTAAACCGGTCCAATTCGAAACTGAAAAAGTTTGTTCAGTTACATCCTTTATTAATTTATAGAATTTTTATTGTATATCTATCACAATTTTTGCTACGGCAGATAAGACAATTTACATATAAATGAGATACATATTCTCTCGGTGCGTGTATGCATGAAAAATGTAATTGTAACACTAATCTCAATTTCTCCCAAGAATGACGTGTTATTTACACTAACATATTAAATAAATGACCAGAAGTCTTTCTCTCTCCTCACCTACCTCTAGTCTTATCTCGTAACTTTTAAATTCAAAAGATTGTGGTCTTTGCTCAGGCGACTGTGAGCGCGCGTCTCCGGCGCCGGAGGCTTCCTACTCCCCTTTTGTCTCTCTGTTTGTCCTTTGCTTCACCGTGCTTTTGTTCTTCCTTCCGCTTTGCCCACCGATCTGCTTTTAGTGAATCGTCTTGTCTCCACGCGAGAGGATGGCTGTCTCTGGTCCGTCTCAAATAAGGTTGTGCAAGTGGTCCTTAAACTACTTGGAGACTCGGCGGCACGTGGGGAAGGTGTCTTGGCGTTTGTCTCTAGATTCAGTAAGGAGTCTCTATGAATTGGTTCTTTTGGTTTGTTTGTGAGTGCAGTGGTCATGGTAGGTTTGTTGTCTTCACCTTGGCGTTCTGGTGAAACTCGACTCGATTCTTCTGCTTTTTCCATGGGTGCTTCGGAGTTCCTTCCTTGCTAGAAGGTGCACTTAGCCATCAACACTGGTGTGTGTTGGTGCTCTAGGTGGTTGCGAGTGGAGTGTACCCGTGTTGCGGTGTCGGCAGAAGTCGTCTATGGACACATTAAAGCAGTGTTGTGAGATTTTACCCTTACAATTTTCCTCTTCTGACTCTTGGTTCGTTGCTTCTTCAGAGATCAGTCGACAATTTCTGGGTTCTTAGCTAGTACAGTCAGTGTGCGGTTGATTCGTTGACATCGGGTTTCAACTTATGGCGATTGAAGATGACCGTCCTCCGGTTCTCATAGTTGGTGTTTGGAGAAGATTAAGGTAGCGTCATGTAACATCT
This sequence comes from Moricandia moricandioides, assembly GCA_905132885.1. Classification (NCBI taxonomy): domain Eukaryota; kingdom Viridiplantae; phylum Streptophyta; class Magnoliopsida; order Brassicales; family Brassicaceae; genus Moricandia; species Moricandia moricandioides. Next base: position 103,217 of record CAJHQQ010000341.1, on the reverse strand, counting down.
CTGAACTGTCCTAGGCATAGGTTGTCCGACTAGCCAACAATCAAACACGAGCATGACCGATATACTGACGAACACCAAGGTCCAAAAATGTTACATGACGAATTAGGGATAATCCAGCCATAGTCACATAACTTCTTTCATCGAGTAACTCATTTACCTCTAGACTTCGGCGTAAGGCTTTGCAACCCGTACTTCAGCCTACAATTGTATTAGATCGGACTAGTCAATTATCAGAGTACTCATGATGCACTTATAAAATATTTACTTTATTATTTCAAGAAATATTCATACATTGAAATAATTGAAGATTGGGAGCCTAATGCCACATCGAGTCAACACATATCAAAATATCATTTTACAAAAGGCATGAAAATCTACTCCGGTGGTCCTAATGTCCAGCTCCAAGCTACCCGATCGCTCTTAACTGAAGTTACCTGCAAAATGACAGTGAAGTTGGGTGAGTAACCTAATGTTGCCCAGTGAGTTTGGGACCTATACCTGCAACCTAGTGACTAACCCAAACACCCAAAATAACAATCAGTTAATCAAAGCAACAATTAAAGAAACCAACCATAACTTGAGTATTCATCTGTGAAAACCCAAGTGACTCACAAGTAACCATCAAAAAGCAATAAATATGATTCAAGGACTTTGCCTAGCTGACACAACATATGTCTTACTGGCCTACCCCATAAACCAGACTCAATTAAACTCTCATCTTATCACTCAACACCTAAGATTCACAAAATTATTCTTCTTTCACATAAGTGACATTGATAATCCCCTCACTATAACACGACAAAGGCGTAGGCACTCAGGTCTTCCCACGCGGTCACGGTTCTCGATTGAAATTGCCATGCCATGGTCCTCAATCGGACTCGCCAGGGGCTGTCATATTGATGTGTGACACTGGCCTTGGTGATCAAACCAAGTTAAACTGAGCGCACCACTTTATGGACGACGACCGACTTAGTGATACCAATTTAAGGAAGCAATGACCTGCAATTTACTAAAACCACCACGAGATTCTCAACTCTGTAACACAAATTTGTGGGTTACCTAACACTCAACTAATCTCAAATCCTAATAAAAGAAAATACTTGGCTCTAGAATCCTAGTTGGATTCTCTGGCCAGCCACTTAATTACGACTGACTCACTAGGACTCTAACATATCATAACTCGAACAGTCAATATGAATCATTCGAGGAACAACCAACAACATAACCCAAAAGTCACTCACTCCATCCTTAGATGAAGTCAAGGCTAGAACCAACACGAGGTTCCAACAACAGACCAACACGAGGTCTCATAACAAAACCAGCACATGGTTCTCACATCATACCAACATGAGGTCTGACACATAACTAACATGAGGTTCCATAACTCACCTGCATAACATGTTAGATTTCGTGCCATCTATGGCATCACACAAAATCAAGCATCAATAATAAAACATGATATGCATCTTATCCCTATGTTAATTCAGTTAGGCCACAATTTACTATGTCATACCAATTTCATGAATAAATGAAACCTAAGGACTTTATCATTTCAAAATCATTTCAATTCATCAACTATATGCTGACTCAATCTCCAAAGTTCCCAGAGAAACTCAAACAAACCAACTAACACAACCAATGCAACTAATACAATAAGACATCGTTAGGATGCAAAAAAAGAAACCATGCAATGCAATTATTTTCCTAGTCTTAGTCAGGTTATTAATTCAGCCGTAATTCCTTTTCATCTCAGCTTAGCCCACACTAAATTGAGTACAGTTCCATAAATAGCCCTAAGAAGTCCAGTTCCATAAATAGCCCTAAAAACTATATCATGCAACAGCGTGAACGTTCTACTCTATATGAAGACTTGATATATCCTAAGTTCCAAGGGGAACTCCAAACATAAGCAGCTTACAGTGTTCTTGGCCAGTAAGAAACTGGTTGATCAGAGAGAACTTGGCCAAAATCCAAACATGACTTCTTGATTGAACTGGACTGATTTGAACAGCACCCCTGCTTTATCACCACATAAATCTGATTGGCCGGCTAGACAAAATCGCAACGACTGGCTTGGGATGGACTGTTTTCTCTGAAGGGTCCCGACCTTATATTTTGTGTGTAAGGCTCTGAAGTGAATTATATAGAAATGAACAATGGTTGTCCGATTTATATAGGTTTTGAGACTTCATGCATGGCTGCCACGTGTCATGTGGCATGGATACTTTGTATCACAACTTGACACATGTTCGCCATATGTGGCATAACATGTGACGGCCGTCATGTGGTTGAACCCATGGACGTCAAATGTCAGCCAATGCCCATTCATGGTGGCACCTTACTGATCATCTATCAGCTGGTGCCAGCAAGCCCATACATGTGTCAGTTTACATGCTAGGCGACATGTACCGCTTTTGATCGCGCCACCTCATGCTTCTCCTTTAACACCTCAAGTTTCTCTTTTAACACTTCATGCTTCTCTTTTAACACATCTTGTCACCTTGTGCTTCTCTTGTCTTTTAACACCGCTTGTCACCATGAGTTTCTCTTTTAGCACCTTGTGCTTCTCTTTTAACACATCTTGTCACCTTGTGCTTGTCTTATCTTTTAACATCTCGTGGTTCTCTTTTAAAACCTCTTGTCACCTCAAGTTTCTATTTTAATATCTCGTGCTTCTCTTTTTACACATCTTGTCACCTTGTGATTTTCTTGTCTTTTAACACCTCTTGTCACCTCAAGTTTGTCTTTTAACACCTCTTGCTTGTCTTTTAACACATTTTGTCACCTTGTGCTTCTCTTGTCTTTTAACACCTCTTGTCACCTCAAGTTTCTCTTTTAACACCTCGTGCGTCTCTTTTGACACATCTTGTCACCTTGTGCTTCTCTTGTCTTTTAACACCTCGTGCTTCTCTTTTAACACCTATTGTCACCTCAAGTTTCTCTTTTAACACCTCGTGCTTCTCTTTTAACACATCTTGTCACCTTGTGCTTCTCTTGTCTCTTAACACCTCGTGCTTCTCTTTCAACACCTCTTGTTACCTTGTGCTTCTCTTGTCGCCTTGTGCTTCCCATTCCATTCATCTGATTTTGACCCTTGAAGGTTAGTATTTCTCGATCCTGCGGCTTCCTCGAAAATATCCCAAATAATTTTTCATATCCTCTCAAACCGTCCAGGTTTAAAAGGAATCAAGCTCCCCATTTATGGCCAAGCAAATCTCATTCCAACGGCCATATTCCTCTAAGATCATCTCCATTGAAGACTAAACTTTATTTTCAAGTTATTTTATTTCCTTGTATTTTTATGACGGTTTGGTCTTGTCCAGATTCCCCTAAGAGCCTTTATAAGCTCAAGTCATCCATCTTTGTAAAACACCGTACCTTGAACTTTATGAATGAAATGCAGTTTTTATAATTTTATCAAAAACTATTGTCTAAGTCTTTAGAGTGTTGTGGAAGCATATCTTAAACATCCATGCTTATCAAAATATCCTTCCACAGAGCTTTGTAGTGTCTATCAATCCATCTCGCCATCCCATCCATTGGCCAGACTTGAGAGAGTTACACAACCAGCAAGCTTAGCTCCATCTCGATTCACTCCAATCACCTTCTAATCAAGATGAGAGTTTACACAACCAGCAGCTTGATTACGCTTTATCTATCCTTTTCCTTTGTCTATTTCTATTGTTTAGTTCATATCATAAAATGCATCTCATCCACTTTGCATTTGTTTCAGGTTTACAACTTGCATTCCATTCATTTCGCCCACTCGATCATATATTTGGTCGATCCAGTCAAGCTTCCATCAACCATCTTGCCAACCATGATTTATAGCCTGTATCAAGTCTTGAGAATGGGTGTAAGATATCAAGAAGTTGAGATAGGCCTAGAGAAGTTAGAGTTTGATAAAATATTTTGCTCTTTCTATTTGATATGATTATGCACGAATATCATGTTGATGGCTCTGAAGAGTTTTTTTTTTGGTGATGAGCCTCCTCCTTTAAAACTCTTCTCCTTCTTGAATTTTAAAGTTTACTTGTGGACAAGTAAATGACAAGTTTGAAGGAGTTTTTGTATTGCATTTTTATGGTTTCTTATCATTATTTTTCATTCATTTTGAGTCTGTTTAGGTTGCATTTAGATGTATATATTGCATTTTCATATTCATTTGCAGATTATAGGTATTGGAGCGGTTACTTTTGGATTTCGGAACAATTGGAGCGAATTAAGACATAAGGGGTTGCATTATCTATTTGGATGAAGGTATTTTTCTGAAGCTCATCCTTTGCCACGACATAGGAAATTTAGTAAGATTTCCAATGAAAGTGATATCAAGTTGACTGGAGCTATATTCTTAGAGTTATGGCTATTTTACTTGGTAAATGTCAATACCCGAACATCTCCAGCGGCCAAGACTGACCACTCAGAATGACCGGTGGGTCGATCACATACCCGTCCAAGTTCTGTGGCCCACTAGCAGACAAGCCAGGCGGTCGACCATCACCCGTCAATCGCCCAGCGGCCAAGACTGACCGCCCAGACCGACCGCCCAGACCGACCATTGGGTCGACCCTTGATATAATCTATTTATTACCAGTTTTAAGCCATGTTATAGGCTCTATTTAATGTCTATTATGTGTGTCTAGGCTATGTTTTAAGGTCTTTGTAGGTCCATGTACGTTTTGGAGATATATGGAGATACTTGAAGACTTTGGAGCATTTAGATGAGAATAATCCGTAGCTAATCTTTGAACAAGACTGCTGTCGATCGATGGCACTATCTTGACATCGACCAATGTTACATGACCAAGATCGATCGATGCTGACCACTTGCCATCGATCGATGACCAATTCGCAGATAGCCGATTTCAAGCCCAAGTTAGAGACAAGACACAAGATTACAAGTTTACCCTCGATGAGTTGTGACCTAGATTTTAGGGTTTTTATATTTATACTTTATGTATGAGAAAGAGACGTAAGGGGATGTACGTGCATACGTATAGAGACGTACGTTGCTAAGGTTTTAGTATTCTATTAGGGGAGAATATCCATCCCTCCTTAGGGAGATTTGTATTGAAACCCCAATGTTTTATATATGCATTATATTCAGATTATTATTCTTACATTATGTCTGAGTAGTTATTAACTAGATATAGAGTTTAGTTATGGTACTGATGGATTAGACAAACAATAGAATTGTTAGGATTATTATTAGATCTATTAATAGAATTGTGTTTATTGCTTGTGTTCTAGAGTAGTTAAATAGAACCCTGATAATAGGATAGTTAGGCACAAGCGAGAGCATGGTCTATTACTGAAATTTATTATGTTGAGCTAGGTTTTTAGAAACAAACGAGAGTTGATCTAGTTAATCTAGTGAACTTATTTAATTAGGTCATAAATCTTGACTAAAGAAACAATCGATCGACGCAAGATCATTGCCATAAATCTACAATCATTTCGTGTCAACAAGCGAGAGCTGAGAAATTGGACTTGGTCAATAGATTAGACTCGCAGCGAGAGTTTGTCGTCTTTTACATTAAATATCGATTTCTATGATTAATTCTCTTAACTTTTATCCTCCATAATCCACTTTTCTGAAGCCCTAGATCTAGCTTATTTACATTTACATCTAGTTAGTTTATTACCATATTTTCATATTTACATTATTAGCGTATTTCCATATTTTCATTATTAGCATATTTCCACATTGCATCTATACTTTCCAATAAGGAATATTTCCTTAGATTGATTACTTGTTACAAATATATATAATCACCTAGCTTAACCTTTAGGAATAAGAAATCTATTGTATGCCATTGTTCTCTGTGGATTCGATCCCTAAGTACTACACCTGATCTCTCTTTACACCTGATCTCTCTTAGCAAGAGTATTATTTTCTGTGTTGGGATTAAGGGTTAATTTGATAGTTAATTGTTTAGGATATTTATACCCTGCTAGAACAATAAATAACACGCATGTCAAATTTGGCATCGTTGCCGGGGAACATTCATCACCATTAGATTTGATTTCTAGGGTTTATTCTAGGTTTTTTTACTTTCAATTTACTGATTTTCTTTTCCTTTGTCTTCCAGGTGCATGCAAAAGAGTACCAGGAGCAATAAAGGACAAGAATTACTATTTTCAGACCCGCAGAAACTCGAACGTACAATCCGCAAAGAAAGACGACAAGTATCGATCGACGACATACATTCAGCATCGATCGACACTTCTTAACAAATATCATTGACCGGCATCAGAACTCTAGCATCGACCGATACTGATCACTTAGCATCGATCGACAACATCTCATCAGCATTGATCGACGACAGCAGACGAGTTCAGATGGTTGCGCCTATAATTGTCGCTCATAATGAGAATGAACAATTGCATGACCTCAACGGTCATCTACGTAATGCAGAAGGTCAAAAGATAAACGATCAGGGGACTGTAATCCCTGATACAGAAGCACAAGCAGACGCTGAAATAGCTCAACCCAAAGCTAACGCCCAAGCTTCTCAACGAACGCTGGATGACTACAACCGTCAGACTAGTTCTACGCCAACAGATCCGCCATTCGTCCTCCATCTTTTTAGAGAATCAATTTTGAGATCAAGCCCGCTTTCTTCAGACTTGTAACGTAGACACCTTACCATGGATTCCAACATGAGCACCCTATGGATCATCTGGAGCGATTTGAAGATCTAGTGACTGCCATTAAAGCCAATGAAGTCCCTAAGGACTATCTTTTATGTAAGCTCTTCAAGTACTAACTTGTTGGAGAAACTTCATATTGGCTTAAGCAACTACCACCAGGATCCATGACATCCTGAAATGACATCAAAAACGCTTTTTTGCGTAGTTTCTTTGATGATGCAAGAGAAGAAGATTTGAGGAGAAAGATTGCTACTTTTTCACAAGAACCTTCAGTTTTCAAAAACTCGTGGATCATATTCAAGTCCTACCAGAGAGAATGCCCACATCATGGGTTCAACAAAGTGTAGCTCCTTAGCACTTTCTTCGGAGGTATTGGATTGCAATATCAGATGGCTCTAGACATAGCTAGTGAGGGAAACTTCAGCAACATAAGCCCTAAAGAAGCTACATGATTGATTGAAAACCTGACATTCAACAGTAGCACCAAGAACACCGATTTCGAGAGAAGGACATCAGCTCCAGCTGTGAGCAAGGAGCAGACTGAAGAGGTTAAGGCAAAACTGGATAATGTTCACAATTTTTTCAAGAAGCAAGTTACTTTTGCACACGTGGAAGCAATTGAGTCTGGAGACGATGAGTTTGATGAAAAAGATGTAAACTACATTGATGGGAATGGTTTCCAGAGACAAGGGAATTCAAGCTTCAACATGAACTCTTATGGCACTGGTTAAAGGAGTAACTTTAATCAGAATTCGCAGCGAAGACCCTTCTACAACAGTAGGACTTATGGATCTACTTACTACCAGAATCCTCCTCCAGAAAATCAGAAATCAAAATTGAAGCGATGGTTGACAGAGTTCTAGAGGGACAACAGAAGATGACTGTGGATGTCAATGGGAAGATCGACGGTCTATACCTCAACCTCAATACCAATTTCGAAAACCTTAGCACTCAAGTGAATAAATTGGAGAATCAAGTGATGCAAACAAGTGAGACCATTAAGAAGCATGAGATCTTGATCAAGGAGAAAATCGAGTCTGGGTAAAGACACCACGTCAATGCTTTGCTTGATAATGATTTCCAGTTATAATCATTTTCACTCGGCAATGCTAATATGCATCGATCGACGCCAACCAGTTATAATTGATCGACGGTGAAGCTCACAGACTCAGTGGATTCGTGTGAATCAACCAATACCGATCGAAATTTTCTCCGTAACATCGATCGATAGAGGCACAGAAGAATTGACTGACAGTACACACATGACATCGATCGACATGAGAGAAATCTAGTACGGCTATTGAACCTAAATACGAGCTTGTTTGTACGTCCAACCATGACAATTTCAAATAAGAATACATACACATATGAAGCTATGAATACTGATAGAGAAGATGAGGGACATTAAAAAAAGAGACAAAAGATCCCCAAACATCAACGAAGAGAAACCAATGAAAAGGAGATAGATAGCTTTGCTAAAAGAGTTTTTAAAATTCTTTTAGATACCCTTTTTGATGAGGCTTATTATACTCACAGATTGTGGATGTAGACATTTGTTTTCCAAGTGTTGACTCACCTCCATTCTAGTAAGAAAGTTCAAAACATCGAGCTTACGACTATAACTAAGCGTTGAGTGGTAGGCAACCCACTGTTTAGTAAGTTTTTACTTACACTACTACTTATTTCGAGTTTTATTTTTATAGTCTATCTACACCACCATCGATCGACATCATTGAGGCACCATCGGTCGACACTAGATCGCGACCATCAATCGACCACACCAGCCTACCATCGATCGACATTCTCTTACAGAGAGTGGTACCGAGTTCTATATTTAATCTATTTACTTATGAATTATTTTTTCCTAATCGATCCGCGGCGGATTACATTAGGGACAATCTAATTTAAGTCTGGGGGGGGGGGAAGGTTCACTAATGCTATTTTATTGTTTTTGAGTTTATTTAATATTTATATAAGTTTTTCAAAAAGTTTTACCCAGTCAAGAAGAAGACTATGATCAAGATATATATTATTGACTAACCACACTTTAGCACCATTCTTAGAAAGTTGTTTGTAGAGGTTACTAGAGATACCAAAGTGGATCATCATGCCACTATATCACACTTGCTTAGAAAGTTTGAAGGAACCGAAGATGATTTCCAACACTAATCCTGAAATTATTTGCTTACTTTGGGATTTGGTATACACATGATCAGATTCCTTCTGTAAGTCTGGAAGGTAAAAGTATGTGTGCTTCTAATTCCCCTCTCTCTCCCCTTTTGAATTAAAAAAAAAAGAAGTCAAACATGATTTGGTGGCTACAACCATTAAAGCTTGATTCATATAATCCTAGAAAGAGATAAAGGTCAAAAAGAAGTGAACATGATCTGGTGGAAAAAACCATTAGAGCTTGATTCATGGAAGTCTATCCAAATATCTCAGTTAATAAAAATAAAATAAAATGATACCCTCAAAATAAGGGAGACATTGACTGAGAAGAAGTGAGAAGAGAGAGAGGAAAGGAATCAGAGAAGACTACCTCTGTGTTCAGATACTTGCAGGGGTAAGAGTCTACATATCCTTTTATCGATACTGCTAAGGTAAAGCCTACACTTTTATTTTATGCAAAGAAATGAAATCAGTAGAGGGGTGAGTCAGACTAGTATTCGCTAAGTTGTTGGTAGAATGAATTTGGTTGCTATACTAGGATAGGGTATATAAAGTTCTATGTGATTGACCTAATAGGACGTGGCTGAAATAAAGTAAGGTGATAGTTATACTTAGATATTATGTGAGTCTTTGCTTTTCAAAAGCTCCCTCTCAGGCTTGCTTGAGGACAACTAAGAGGTTAAGTCTGGTGGAGTTGATATAACATATTTATTACCATTTTTATGCAATGTTATAGGCTCTATTTATGGTCTATTATGTGTGTCTAGGCTATGTTTTAAGGTCTTTGCAGGTCCATGTACGTTTTGGAGATATATGGAGATACTTAGAGCTTTTGGAGCATTTAGAGGAGAATAATTCGTAGCTGATCTTTGAGAGAGTCAAAGTACAAGACTGTCGTCGATCGACGACACTATCTTGACATCGACCGATGTTACATGACCAAGATCGATCGATGTTTACCACTTGCCATCGATCGATGACCAATTCGCAGACAACCGATTTCAAGCCCAAGTTAGAGACAAGACACAAGATTACAAGTTTACTCCTCGACGAGTTTTGACCTAGATTTTAGGGGTTTTATATTTATATTTTATGTATGAGAAAGATACGTAGGGGGAAGTACATGCATACGTACGGAGACGTACAGTGCTAGGGTTTTAGTATTCTATTAGGGGAGAGGATCCATAACTCCCTAGGAAGATTTGTATTGAAAACCTAGTGTATTATCTATGCATTATGTTCAGATTATTATTCTTACTTCCATTATTTTTAAGTAGTTATTAACTAGATTTAGGGTTTATTAATGATACTGATGGATTAGCCAAACAATATAATTGTTAGAATTATTATTAGATCTATTAATAGAATTGTGTTTATTGCTTGTGTTCTAGAGTATTTAACTAGAACTCTGAGAATATGATAGTTAAGCGCATGCGAGAGAATGGTACTACCAAAATTTATTATGTTGAGCTAGGTTACTAGAAACAAACGAGAGTTGATCTTGTTAATCTAGTGAACTTATCGATTTAGGTCATACAGCTTGAATCAAGAAACCATCAATCGACGCATGATCATTGTCATCGATCGACGGTCATTTCATGTCAACAAGCGAGAGTTGATCGTCTTTTACATTAGATATCGAGTTCTATGATTAATGCCCTTAAATTTTATCCTCTATAATCCACTTTTCTTAAATCCTACATATAGCATATTTACATTTACATCTAGTTAGTTTATTAGCATATTTCCATATTTACATTATTAGCGTATTTCAATATTTACATTATTAGCATATCTCCAATAAGGAACATTTTCTTAGACTGATTACTTGTTACCAATATATATAATCACCTAGTTTAACTTTTAGGAATAAGAAATCTATTGTGTGCCATTGTTCTTTGTGGATTTGATCCCTAAGTACTACACTTGATCTCTCTTGGCAAGAGTATTATTTTCTGTGTTAGAATTAAGGGTTAATTTGATAGTTAATTGTTTAGGATATTTATACCCTGCTAGAACAATAAACAACATGCATGTCAACCATGTAGCTGTCCAAGTTCTGCAACCCGCTAGTGGACAGACAAGCGGTTGACCATCGCTTCCCATCGGCCAGCGGCCAAGACTGACCGCTGGGTCGACCACATACCCGTCCAAGTTCTGCAGCCCACCAACGGACAACCCAGGCGGTCGACCATCGTCCAATACCAACGGCCAGCCTTAACCGCTTATCGACCAAGCGGGCATCCTCGACCACGGTCGACCCATCCGACCCAAAAATTTCCAAGTCGACCTGGAGCTGTTGGGGTGACCCGGTATAACTTCTCTAGCCTATAAATACAATTTAGATTTTATAGATGCTATCTCATTTTCTCTCAAGACTTTGTCTAATCTTGTAAACGTTTTAATCTTTTGATCATCTTATGGAAGTAATTCATCTTATATTGTGTTTCTCTTGCTCATTAACATGATTAGCCTTAAACTTTACATAGGTTTAAGAGATTTCATGGAGATTAGTGATTAGACTATTTTTGGATTCATTGGTTGTGGTGATCAAAGTGATTAAGTGAAGATTTAGGGTGTTTAATATTACATTTATTTATTTTCTTGCTTGTTGAGTGTTCTAAACGCTAGTTTAGTCTTGATCTCTCTAAACAAGAGATATAAACATTTCATGCCCCGAAGGTGTTTGATGAAATGTCTGAACCAACTCAACTTTGCTCTTTGCTTGCTTAACCAAAGACATTTGATGTTAGGGAAGCTTAGATAGTTAATGGACTTTCTCTCAATGATTGCTTGATTAAATTAAACCAAAGACATTTGACATTTGATGATTAGAAGCAAATGAACATATATCTTGACAAAATACTTGTTTAGGATTGTTGTCTGGAATTAACGAAATATTATGATTGAAAGCGTGCCACTCTAGATTGGATCTTAGTCACTAGAAGTCAAATGCCTATGCCCATGAGTCCTATTTTCCCTATTAATTGAAAATTTAGTTCTTTCACTTATTTCTTGATTGAATTTAGGATCACCTTGTTTTATATTTCTATGATCTTAGCTTGTTGCCAATCATCTTTCTATTTGCTTAGATTTGGGAAATTTGTGTATTCTTAGTGTCATAGATCACTAGTTTGTGGATATGATTCAAAAGTGTTCCAATGATATGTCATTCGATTGTGGCATTATTTACACAATAGGTTAATTGGTGTGTGTTAAACGCTTTATCACGCCGCTAGTACAAGAATACATTATTGTACCCCTCAGTCTTCACACAATGTACCGTTAGTACAAACATCTTTGTATCCCACAATCTCCCGACAATGAACTAGTAGCAAAAATATCTTTGTACCCCTAAAATCTCCACACAATGTGTTGTTGGCGCAAACGTCTTTGTGCCCCATAATCTCCATATAATGCGTCGATAATATAAAGTATTGCTTTGTACCCCACAATCTCATATCGAAATTATAATATACATATATATAAACTGTTTAACATCATTTAGTATAATCAAAAGTAAAATCTTCTAATTTTCTATTTTTAGTTTAGCAATCATAAAATAATAAACAAACAAAACTCAGATAAGATTAGATTCAAAGAGACGGAACATGTTTCAGTCCTATACATTTCATATTAGCAGTTCTAAAAATTAAATTATATCAGTGTATTATTTATTAATGATAGTTTACTATTTTATTTTTAATAAATGTTATTTTGGTCTTTTTCTTGTGTGATGTTTATTATAAATAAGCTTTATGTTTCAAGAGAATTGTCCTTGAAATATTCTTCAGAAAACAAAAACACAAACATAACTTTTTTTTGGTCAACGAGATCATAACTACTTAGTCTAATTAAATTGATAAAACATATCTCGTTTTATTTCCCTCTAGCAATCCTATTTTTTAACTTCACCAAATAATTTGATTTATTCCACTGTTTGACATCAAAACCATTTGCAGCATATCTATTGGGAACTAAAAATAGTGGATCTTCCACTCCCATTCATTCTGTCTGAAGGTCTTATTCTATGCGATGGACGGTGTATTAATTTTTGAAGGTTCGAAAGTTTTGTTTACTGATCCGCCATCATCATATGACATTTCAAGTGTGTTTGGTCTCATTCACACGATATCACAAACCACTTTTTGATACGTCACTTATCCTTACATACTCCAGCGCAAACAAGCTTAATGATGTGTGTCCAAAACATTAAGTGCACTTTGATAACATTAGGCTCGACTTAAGAAGTAATTGGACCTTATGTCATATTATTTTTTTAACACAATAACTAAATTTCAAAGTTGACCCTTGCTATGTAAAAATTAAAAAATTAGAGCCCAAAATAATAAAAAAAATTGATAAAAAATGTGGAAATTTTATCATATATTAGAAACATTTTATCACACTGAATAACATAAATAATCAAATCAATTTTATTAATCCTTTCATCATATATTAGAAACATTTGTACCTAAAAATAAATTTGGAAAATTTGTGTATTCTTAGTGTTATAGATTACTAGTTTCCTATGGAGTGGATCCTAAAGTGCTCTAATGACATGTCATTCGATTGTGGCATTGTTTACACAATAGGTTAATTGGTTGTGTTAAACGCTTTATCACGCCGTACTACAAGAATGTATTCTTGTACCCCGCAATCTTCACACAATATACCGTTAGTGCAAAACATCTTTGTACCCCACGATCTCTCCATAATGAGCCAGTAGCACCAACATCTTTGTACCCCACAATTTCTACACAATGTGATGTTAGCACAAACACCACATAATCTCCATATATAAACAATTTAACATCATTTAGTATAATCAACAGTTGAATCCTCTAATTTCCTGTTTCTAGTTTAGCGATCATAAAATAATAAGCAAATAAGACTCAAATCAGATTAAATTCAAAAGAGACAAAACATGTTTCAGTCCTATAAATTTTATATTAGCAGTACTAAACTTAAATTATATAAGTTTATTATTTATTAATAATAGCTTACTCTTTTGTTTTTAATAAATGTTATTTTGGTCTTTTTATTGTATGATGTTTATGATAAATTAATTTTATGTTTTAAGAGAATTGTCCTTGAAATATTTTTCAGGAAAAAAAATACGAGCATAACTTTTTTTTGTCAACCAGAACATAACTACTTAGTCTAATTTAAATAGCAAAAAACATTTTTCGTTTTCTTTCCCTCTAGTCATCCTATTTTTTTTTAACTTTACCGGATAATTTGATTTATTTCATTGTTTTAACGTCAAAACTATTTGAAGCATATCTATTGGGAACTAAAAATACATAAATACTTTTATAATATTTTGACCGCCCATGAATAGTTGATTTTCCACAATTTTTTATTCAGCCCGTAGGTTCTATTCTATGTGACGCACGGTGCATTAATTTTTGAAGGTTCAAAAGTCTTGCTACTGATTTTATCATCACCATATGACATTTCACGTGCTTTTAGGTTTATTCACACGATATCACACACCAATTTCTGATAAGTCGAACATCCTTACATATTCCAGTGTAAACACAATTAACTCTAAAACATTAAATGCATTTTGATTACATCAGACTCGGCTTAAAAAGTAAATGAACCATGTGCCATATTATTTTCTCTTTGAACACAATAACTAAATTTCAAAGTTGACCCTTACTATATAGAAATTTAAAAAATTAGGGCTCAATTTTGGAGTCGATAATCAAATCAATTTTATTAAACCATTAGAAACATTCCTACCTAAAAATGAATTTTCCATCTTCGCTTATCTATTTTATTGTTTGACGTCGAAACCATTTGCAACATATCTATTGGGAACTAAAATACATCACTCTTTTGACCGACCTTGACGAATTTTCCAACTTAGCTTATAAAATAAAATATGGATAAATAGGACGAAAAATAAACAAACGTACCTAAAAACGAATATCACAGAAAATATAAATACCTTACAAGTTACACCGCAGCCTCCGCCCCCAACCACTCACCCATTCAAAAGGCCAAAACAACATCACCTGTAAAACCCTAGAGGGACTCAACGAAAGAGACAACCCAATATTCATCTTCGTCTCTCCGTCGTGCCCTTACTCTCAAAATCTCAACTTTCTTATTCTTCACTGAGATGTCGAGGTCGTGAAGTCTTTCACTGTCATCACCACTAATCCTCCTCAAGAAGCTTCATATCCAGGAACTGTAATCATGGGCAAGACTGGAATCAACTTGTTCGACGACACGAGTAATGGGTTCTTCTCAGTTTCCGATTTGGGATCCGATTGGAGCCTCCAGAACCCAAATTACCTCCCAGTTGGTGGGTTATTCGCGAGTGTTAATCAGTTAGGAGCTGGGTTCGGGTCAGGATTCGGGTCTGGATCTATTCCGGATCCTCCAAACAGAGACAACAATAGCTTCACTGCTCAGCTCAATGATCTATGCACAAAGTACTTGCCTTTCAAAGAAGTGGAGGTGGAAGAGGAAGTGGTTGGTGAGAAGAAGAAGAAAGGAGGTTTCAAGCTGAAGCTTAAGATCTCCAATCCTTCTTTGCGGCGGCTTTTCAGCGGAGCTGTGGCCGGAGCTGTTTCTAGGACGGCGGTTGCTCCTTTGGAGACCATTAGGACTCATCTAATGGTCGGAAGCGGCGGCGAGTCCACCACCGAAGTGTTCCGTGATATCATGAAGCATGAAGGATGGAAAGGTCTCTTCAGGGGTAATTTGGTCAATGTTATTCGAGTAGCACCTGCTCGTGCCGTTGAGGTACCAATGATTTTATGTTTCATTGTTGGTATGGAATGTTGGTGGACTGCTTTGGCTTGAAACTCTTTATGTTGTTGTGTTGATATGAAGCTTAAGCTCTAGTTTAAGCACTTACTTTTGTGATGTATTTAATCATTTTGTTCGGGTCTTTAACTTGTGTGCAGCTTTTTGTATTTGAGACTGTTAACAAAAAGTTGACTCCTAAGCTCGGAGAAGATTCGAAAATTCCCATCCCAGCTTCATTGCTAGCTGGTGCATGTGCTGGTGTTAGTCAAACCCTCTTGACATACCCTCTCGAGCTAGTCAAGACCCGTCTTACAATTCAGGTATGCTCTATAATGTTGGAGAGCTTGAGAACATTTTACTTATGACCAAAGCAGATGGTATATGTTGAACTGGTAAGTAGAGTTTAGACATTGGTCACTGATGTCTCTTCGAGACCATTTTTGCAGAGAGGTGTGTACAAGGGAATATTGGATGCATTTGTCAAGATAATAAGGGAGGAAGGTCCAACAGAACTCTACAGGGGTCTTGCACCGAGTCTTATAGGAGTGGTTCCATACGCAGCAACAAACTACTTCGCCTATGATTCCTTAAGAAAGGCATACCGTAAGATGGTGAATAAAGAGAGCATCGGAAACGTGGAGACTCTTTTGATTGGTTCTTTAGCTGGGGCGTTGTCCAGTACTGCAACTTTCCCCTTGGAAGTTGCTAGGAAGCATATGCAGGTGGGAGCAGTTGGTGGGAGGGCGGTTTATAAGAACATGTTGCACGCTTTGGTCTGTATACTGGAGCAAGAAGGTCTTGCTGGTTGGTACAGAGGGCTTGGACCGAGTTGCTTAAAGTTGGTTCCTGCAGCTGGAATATCTTTCATGTGTTATGAGGCGTGCAAGAAGATCCTCGTTGAGAACAATAACGAGGAAGCCTGAGCTATGTTTGTTACAACTCACATGGGCACTAATGGGTTTGATCATCAGACTAACACGATGGATCTGGTGAACCAGATCAGGGCATGGCTGATGATTCTGCAACTATACGTGTACCTGTTGAGACTCCACATTCACAGTTAGGAGATTTGAGTTTGAAATTTTGGGCGGGCACATTATTGATTCTTGTGGAACTAAACATCCAAAAGATTCATTTTTTTTTGTTTGGTTTTTGTATTGTGTTCTTGATCTGACATAGCTATACTTTATTGTTTGCTTGCTCAAATAATTTGGAACTGCAATCTGTATGACTTACAACTTTTTTTTTTGATAAAAGATTCTAATTTCTCCATAACAAAGCGGGTTTTGACGAAACCTGAGCATTATTTACATCAAACGTGTATTTAAATCGTGAAGTGGCCACCCTTCACTGTTCAGCACAGGGGAAACTTTAGCGACCATGTATAGCAGTTTGTGTCATATGATTCACAGACTCCAAGACCGAGACGGTACTCTCTTGATCTTGAACCTGCACTGCAAATACTGGTTGTTTTGGCCTCGGAAGATCTGTTGTGGTTGTGATCATAGACACTACTTGTGCAATGTTTGGTCTGTCAATAGGTTGCTGTTGGATGCAGAGTAGACCAATCTGAACACATCTGGCGACTTCATCTGCAGAACACGAGTTGGCAATAGCCTGATCCAACAGATCCCCTCCACCAGTCTCGAGCCAAGATTCCCATGCCTGTTATATATATATAGTTAAAACAATTGTTTGCATCATAAACATTATGATCTGAACCACTACGAGGATAATGACAGTTTCTTTACATATTCAAGAAGGGTTTTGCCTTGGCCGCCACAGTTAAAGCTTGAAATCTTCATCCCACTTATGATTTCTAACAGCAGAACTCCAAAACCATATATGTCAGACTTCTCTGAGAATATCCCTGTCCATGCATACTCAGGAGACATGTATCCTCTGAGCATATCCGATGCAGTTTGGTAAGTTGACATAATTAATAATTTGAACGAGAATGTCACTGGTGGGATGTATACTTACATAGTTCCAACAACCCTATGTGTGCTGTCTTGATGTTGAGTTCCTTGAAACATCCTAGCCAATCCGAAATCTGATATTTTCGGGTCCATGTTTGCATCCAAGAGAATGTTGCTGACCTTCATATCTCGGTGTATGACCTTGAGACATGAGTCACGATGGAGATAGAGAAGCCCACGCGCAACACCTTGAATGATGTTGAACCTCTTCGGCCAATCAATCTCAAGCTTTAGAGTCATATCTAAAGCAATAAGTTAAAAACATGTTTTAATGGGCAAGAAAAAGGAATTCTCATGTGATGACAGGAAAAAAAGAAAAGCAAAATGAAGCACATGGAGCAGACCAAAGAGAAAAGTGTCGAGGCTTTTGTTCACCATAAACTCATAAATTAGTAGCTTTTCTTCTCCATCAATGCAGCATCCCAAAAGCCGAACCAAGTTTCTGTGTTGTAGTTTTGAGATGAGTTTTATTTCATTCATGAACTCTTCTGTACCTTGTCCAGAGCTGCTAGAAAGCCGTTTAACGGCTATCTCCTTCTTGTCTGACGTAATTCCCTAAAAGCAAAGTTGCAGACAGTCATCCACAGAACAATCTATTAACACAGACATGAGAAGAGCAAAGAGAGCCATTTTATTTTTTTACCTTATAAACTGGACCATATCCACCTTGACCAAGTTTGTTTGAGACATTGAAGTTATTGGTAGCAGCTCGTATGGTATTCATCTCAAAGAAAGTTAAACCTGAGATTTCTTGTTGTTCCAAACCATTTTTCCATGAATCTTGTGATTGTTTGAGTTGGCACAACAAGTAACAAATGTCTGTGAGTGTAGCAGTCAATAGAACAGATTCAAGTAAATGCATATATGATAAAAGAAAAAGAGCAACCATAATCTCTATCAGCAGATACAAGTTGAAGTGTAGACTGATCACGAGATAGAGATGTGGACTAACTCTTTCCTCATGTTGGTTACATAATTAATAGTAAAACAAAACGCACAAGAAAAGAATGAGATTACCATTTTGTTTTGCTCTGTATCTCCAGTACAGATATGAAGCAAAGGCCAAGATCAAAAAAATGGAAAGGCAGATACTACCAGCAATAATCTTCGTTCTCCTGCTTCCAGCTGAGAGATTTACCATAAAACAAAATATGTAAAAAGTAAAAACCACACTGCAATGGAAATGAATGATATATAAACAAAACTAAAGCGCAAAATGTCTTTCAGCCCTACCTAGTTCTGAACTTGCAAGACGAACTGAAAGAAGCTCTCCTCCAGTGGAATATTTAACTATGTCTACTAGCTCCTGGTTCCAAAGCAAGCATCCAATTCCAGTAATATACGCAAAAGCAGTGCAGGAGCAGTTTCTGAGACAACCCTGTTTGCATTGATCTTCATCCACAAAGCTTGCAAATTCATAGAAATCCGGAGGCTTTACATTTGCCAGACGATAGAAGCCGTCTGAACCTTTTCCTTGCCTCTTTGTAGATGAGTTTGTTGCCTGACATGATAATTCTGTGCGTCTCATACATCCTTGTTTCCAATCTTCCTTTGATTTTCGTACAAACCCTTTTATGCATTTACACTTTGTGGGAGTGGACTTCACACACAACCCATAAGGTCCACATGTACCATACAGATCACACGAATTCTCTGGAGTCACAAAGTCAAGAACCCACCCTGTCCCGTTATAATGAGAAGTCTTTAGATATCCGTCTGATGTTATGGTAGATCGTGCAAGTTCAGAACTTCTCCGTAAATAAGAGAAGGACCCTGTTCCACTTCCTATATCTTGGATAAGGCTAAATGGGCTTGCGTAGGATCCATCCATTTGTGGTATGCCAGTGAACACGGTCTTAGCCCATGGACCGCTTCTCTTATAAACCTTCGTGCCTTTCATCGTAACGATCTGTGCTGGTACTTGTGAAGTCAACTCAACTGCAAACTCACCAGGAGATGGATCAGTGTGGCTTTTCCAAGCAGTCAACACTCGCTTCTCCTTAGTGGCAAGGTTGTACGTTAGCGATGAGAGAGGTAGCAGAGTATCACCAAGATTCTCGAAACTTTGCCATAAATAACTTCCTGAAACTTCATCAACGATGACAAGATTGCCCGTATTTAAGAGCTCCGCATGGCACTTGTTAGATGTGGAAGCTTCTCTGGTTGACCAAACAACATTTTTTCTGTTGTCAAGCAAGATAAGGCTCCCATTTCCGCTCATAGTGAGGTTTGCCACAGGGTTTGTGATAGGCTTATCTCTGTTAGCCACCCACACAACAACCCGTGGTCTAATTTTCTTGAACCAGATCCCGACATACTGATTCTGAGAGTTGTTAGGACTGAAGAATCCTAGCTCATAAGATCCATCAGGGGAACTCAAAGTTTTTCCAAATGACAAAGGACTTTCTCTAGATATAAATGCATAGCCACAGTTTAAGGAAGATAACCAGAGAAAGAAAGGAAAGAGAACAATACCCATCTCTCTTCAATGTATTCCCATGTGTCCAAAAGAGTTAACCAGAGAAGGCTTCAGATCTGAATGTATGACCCTAAACCCTGAGAACATTCGACTCCTCTTAGATGTATAGTATAATATTATACTCATATGATAATTGCATTGTGTTTGTTTTATTTCTACGCCTCGTTTTCTTTGAATAGCCATTATAATAAACCGAATTGTTTATCACTCCATAAGAGAGAGAAAATGCTACATTGTCCTTTGGTGCGTTTCCCATGTATCTGATAGTGCATGACAATTAGAATTGTAATAGTTTATTATAATTTTAAACTCCAAATTGCATCAGCCTTGTCCATGTTCAACATATGCATTTGTCTTCCACTACCTAACATATTTCAATGATTTGAGTCTAGTCATTTATGTACTGTCTGTATAATTTAACAGAGAGAAATCTTGGACCAGTTTAACGACAAACACTTTTCAGATTTCACATGTAGTGGGTAAGACTAAGACATGAAAGGAAAAACAGAGCAGCAAAGTGAATAAATTACCTGGACACTTCCAAAAGAGTTTGTAGCATTATTCACAATCAGCTTAAACCTTGATTTATAATACAAAACAGACTGTAGCTCTCTATGAAGGCTTCTACTTCAGACTATAGCTCTTGTTCTTCCACAGATTAGTTATATCTCCCGGGTAAATACAGCTCGTCAGGGTAAATCTCACCAGTAATCTCCGCACGAACAGGCACCGTTCTGGAAATGGTGAAACCGTTGCATATCCCGTACAATAATATCTCGTCCGGTCACAAGGGAAATGTACTTTGTAGCATTGTGACAGTCAGCACAAACCCGAAGGTTCTTTCTAACGTGAATAGTTGTACCAGCTGTTGTATTCAGGAGTCCAAATGATATAGCCAGCTTCTCGCTGTGGCTACTTAGCAACTGCTCCTTGATATCATCTTCAACGCCTAGGATTAAATTCGTGTCAGGAACATAACCAGCTTCTTTGATTTTGCACATGAGCTTCTCAAGAAAAGCATAAATCTTCTTGGAATTGGGATGGTCTGTGCTTCCGGAGAAGAAGCTATGCACCTCGTTCTTTATCTCTACCATACTGCAGCCAGGGGTTTTGCGCAGACCCTTTCTCAGCATTGAAACTCTCACTTGTCCCACTTTCTCCCACATTGAAGCTGTGCGGTATATGTTTGCAAGAAGCACATGATACCCACCATCATCCGGGTTCAACTCAAACAATCTCTCTGCTGCTTTCTCCGCGAAATTCACATTTTTATGAATCTGGCAAGCACCTAACATGGCACCATATACATTAACAGCTGGCTTAACAGGCATCTGCATAATAAAGTCCCATGCTTCATTCAACCGTCCAGCTCGACCTAGAAGATCAACCATGGCTCCATAGTGGTCCATCGACGGATCTATGTTGTAGTTTTCCTTCATCAGATGGAAGCACTTGACTCCTGCCTCCACCAAACCCGAGTGGCTGCAAGCAGAGATAATGGAAAGAAATGTCACACCGTTTGGTTTGATGTTCCCTTTCCGCATTTCTTCAAACAACTCCAGAGCGGCTTTCCCAATACCATGCGTCCCGTATCCATCTATCATCGCGTTCCATGTTGTCACATGACGCTCGCTCATCATGTCAAAAATCTTTCTTGCAGTCATGATAGCTCCGCATTTAGCATACATGTCGACAAGAGCCGTTGCAACAAACACATTCTTGTCCAGACAATTTCGCATTACCACCCCATGTATCCACTTCGCCTGATGTGTGACTGACAACTCTGCAAGAGCAGTTATCACACTCACATAAGTAAACGTATCTGGTTTCACCGTCCAAACCCGCATCTGGTTGAAGTAATTCAATGCTTCGATAGGACGACCATTCTGTGCAAATCCTAATATCATTGCATTCCACGAAACAGGTGTTCGTGTCTTCAGTTTCCCAAACAAAGAAGCTGCTGTTTCAACGTCCTTGCACTTGCAATACATGGAGATCAAAGAGTTCACTACTGAAACATTTCTATCAATATCCAACTCAACCGATAACTTATGGATGAATCTTCCTTTCTCAAGGTCCCCTAGATCAGCGCAAGCATGCAAAGCGCCCATGATGGATACATCAGTGGGTTTCACCCCTTCATCCAACATCTCCTGAAAAATTACCATTGCCTCTGTAGGATTCTCATTCTGCACATACGCATCAATCATTGAATTCCATGAAACAACATTCCTTTCAAACATACCATCAAAAATCCGCCGAGCAGTTTTCAGAGATCCACATTTGGCGTACATGTCAACCAAAGCAGTGGAGATATTGACAAGAGAATCAAACCCAGCACGCATGGCATACCCATGAATCTCCTTACCAATACTAATCAACCCCAACGCAGAGACAGCAGGTAAAACAGAAACAATTGTAATAAAACTAGGCTTCATCTTCTCCTCGCACATTCGAGTAACCATCTCTAACGCCATCCTCGCTAACCCGTTCTGTGAATAGCCAGAAACCATAGTGTTCCATGAAACCAAGTCTCTCTCAGGCATTCTATCGAACACCTTGCGAGCCTCATGTACCTGTCTGCACTTAGCATACATATTCTCAAGCCCAGTCATGGCGAACAAATCCAATGAGAACCCATTCTTCACCAACAACCCATGAATCTCCTTCCCCATCCTAAGCTCCGCCTCGTCTCCACAGACTTTCAAGAGATAAGTGAAGTTATACACAACAGTCTCAACATCATCATACCTCATCCGAACAAAAAAGTCCACAGCTTTATCCAAATCAGGAACCTTAGCATACCCTTTAAGCATAGTGTGATACAGAACATCGAGCTTATCATCAATGGGTTCGAAAACACGTGCAGCTTCCACGACACTACCGTAGCGACAGAACAAGCTGACAAGTTTCGTCTGGAAGAGATGCTCCTGATAAAGACCGTTCTTGAAGACGAGAGGCAGAACGTGTTGGAGGTCTTTTAGAGAAGAGCATCTCTCGAGGAGAAGAGCCGCCGGGTGCTCGTAGACTTTAGCCGGAATGTAAGTTCTCTGGGAAAGAAACTGATGATGGTGAGAGGACGAAAATGGTGGACTTTGGATTCGAGTAGTGGTGGAGACATGCACCAATTGTGAGCTCATGCTTCAAAATTCCGCAAAATCAATTCTTTTCCAACGTCCCAAACTTCTTCTATCGATTCAAGTTTTGCGGTTTTGTAACAACAGAGCAGATGTTATCATCAATGTCTGGATTTTAGTGGCCGTGAGAAAGCAGAGCATTGAAAAAAAAAGAAAAATTTACACTTATACATTCTCACTTTGTATTTGCACATAGATTCACATTTTGCATATGACACACTTTCTTTATGTGGTTTGTCCCTTATACCCTCCAACTAATCTATCATTACATTTTACTATTTTCCTAACCAAACGAAACAATTCCCACACAAATAAAGAGAAAATACACAAACGATTATTCTCTTTTCTATCTTGATTTTCAAATTTTAAAAGAACTTTCTCAAATCCATGAACCTAAATCTAACTTTTCATAACATTGAGTCAAAATAGATCAATGTATAGTTTAAGAACCGAAAGGAATCAACTTCTTGCCTATCTCTGAAATTTTTTTCATTTATTGTTATGAACTTCAGATGCAGAGAGAAACAAAGTAAAGAAGCTTGGTGGCTTGAAGCTGTGAATAGGAAGTTGACAGCAATGAACAAGCTCTTCATGGACGAGAATGATAAGTTGCAGAAGCAAGTGTCACAGCTAGTTCATGAAAACATGTATTTCTGTCAACACACCAATACTAACGGAATCTTTATTATTCTTTCTCAAAACTATAGAAATAGAAGGAAGTTGAAAGTGAATCTAATCTTTGGTTCCTCTCCCTCTATCTCTCTTTCTCTGTTTATCTCTCTTTTTGTGTCTGTGTGTTTGAATCTGATTTGGTTTTTATTGGTAACGGAAGTTGGATGAGGCAGAGGAGATTTATCGAGAGACAAAAATTGGTCTCATAACCATATAAACAAAAAGAACAAAGAGATTTCTTTTGCAGACATGTAAAGCAAAGGAAGGTTAGTTTGATGAGATGGGTTGTGAATGATTGCGATGAGAAGGATCTTCTTAATCAATTTCTGGGTATATTAGAAACAATGGTGAAGTTTCAGGGTGATGAGAAGAAGTCGAAGGTCTTGAGACCAACAATGGTGAATTTTTAGCTTTTTACATTTTTGGTATCTCATATTTTGCTTATTCACATTTTTTACCTTAAAATTCTTAAAATGTTCAGAAAAATCCTCTTTATTTACCTCTAAACTTCTAATTGTGCACTACAAACCATATCCATACAAATGAACAAATATATACATTCAAAACTTTTAAATAAATTCTAAAATGATCTAAATAAACTATGAAAAGATAAAACTCATTAAAATAACAAGAGATTAGTCACCAACATACAAAAATTTAAGACTTTGTTTTCTTTTTCTTTCAACTTATTTAAATTAGTTATCACCATCATTCTTTTTTTTTAACTTTTGCCCACGAAATCATATACACAACTCTCATCTAAGGCCAAAACCATCACAAAAAGATTAATTTACCCATTAAAATATCAAGATGTTTTTATCAAAAAAAAAATATCAAGATGATGTCTACAAATATGAGATCCACAACTCTTTCGTGACTGAAAGAAGTTAACTTACTTATTAAAGTAGCAAATTATGTGACCACGTATATGACATCCACAACTGGTTATAGTTTTTCTGTCCATATCCACAATATTAATATATATCATACTACCCATACATGAGCTCACTTTTTACTTATTTTAGGTATCAACTTGGTTATTTGTTATCAGTTTACTAAAGACTAGACATTTTGCGTTCCAAATCTACATTTTTTTCATCATTGTCTTTCCTCTGGTCTTTATTTATGGTTATTGTTAGCGTCCGCATCCACAACATAATCAAAATATTTTGTCCCCGTCCACAGACAAATATTGTTGTTGAGATTATGTCCTTAAGCTCAGCTGTTGTGGAGCTTACTCTGGTAAAGCTTCTTGAATCTTTACACTCATCCCCGACCACGCATCACCCATCCACGCATTCACGCATCCACGCATTCACGCATCACCCGTCTATGTATCATCCGTGCGTTAAGGGTAAAATTGTCCACATTTTATTGCTAATCCACAACAAAGTGTCCCACATGTAGGAAGTGACTTTGAATGTAAGGGAAAGTCAAAAAGTGCCTCTAAAAGTAATCAACTAAAAAATTAGGCATCAAAACCACAGTATTTTCAGAGAAAATTTCACAAAATTACTAGAAATAATATTTAACTATGCCTATTACAAACTATAAAAAACATTACCAATAAGCTATTACATCTCACAATTTTACTTGATTATATAACGATTTTAGCTGCTTATAGAGATTCATGTCTGATTGAATTACCTTGAACCATTGTATGAGACTCATTCTTGACAATACTTTTTGTGTCATGCTAAATGATCTCTTGTAACCTTTTTTTTTCTTCCATTTTGTATATTATTCGCTTTTGCTAAAAGATCATTTGTAACTTTTTTTCAATTTTTATATAACTCGCCTTTTTTGGAAATTGAAACTCAATGCAAAAGCATGAATGAATCTTTGGTCAAACCAGTGGACCAAAAGATCTTCCACAATTAATAAAAATAATTTAGTTAAACTTTTTAATATCTGAATTTTTTAACCTAGTTTAATATCCAAAATTTTCATTTTAATACACTTATTTTTAAAACTGTGATCAATTTAATACCTAAACTATACTCATTAAAACAAAAATATTAATAAATTTTAAATTAAACTTAAAAATAGTTAAAATTTTAAAAAATAAATCTGAAAAAATCAAATTTTCTTTTTAAGTTTTAGGAATAAAATAATTAATTTTGGATAAAATTTTAATATTCAGAAAAATTAATTCGGAATACAATAAATAATTTAGTTTAAAACTCCAGAAAAACTAAATTTGAAATTAAAATTTAAACTAGGGGAAATTACTAAAAATGACTCAAAACTTGATTTCAAATGCAAAAGTGTACACCAAATTCAATCAAATGCAAAAGTAACCCAAAAAGCTAGTGAAAATACAACAAACTCCTTGTGAGCAAACAAAAAAACTGTATTCAATTATACCATAATAGCCTTTTCGCGTGAGAAGATTTCTAGAGAAATCTTCTATGAGAAGACTCCCGTGTAAGTCTTCTGCGGAAGTCTTCTCAAACAATAAATCTTAAAAATAATTTATAAAATTTATAAAAAATATTTATATGTGGGAAAAATAGAAATCATGTAACCACAAACATTTGTAAATGATGTAAATTTATATCAAATAAAATTGAATTGTTTTCAACCTAGATGCTTTAATGTAGAATGAGTCATGGTATTCATTGGTTTAGGGCTTAGTAACATATGTGATAGTATTGTAGGTAGTTTTAGGCGTAGATTGAAATCTTATCTTTTTAACTTTTTATTTTTTGAATTTGACGAATATGTGTTAGTGATCCTCTAATAAGATGATCTTAAACACTTTCTAAGTTTATTTTATGTTTAAGGAAGTGTTTTTTGTTACTTCCAGAAGACTTCCCGGGATGTCTTCTAACATATAATGCAGTAGAAGACTTCATGGATGACTTCTTGGAAGACTCCGGGAAGACTTCTCAAGAAGTCTTCCAAACCAAGCTCGAACTTAATTTACCTTCAATTTAAAATTAACCGAAAAAACCAAAATATATTTAACCTAACCTGATAATTTACCGTACATATAAATAGTATTTTTTCACTATTTTTTTCACTTTTCGGTGTTTTAGAAAAAAAAAGTTGGTGAAAACCCTAGCCTCCTCTTCTAAGGCGATTACTGTGACGATTTCCGACGAATCTCTTCCGACTAACCGTTTCCTCTTTATTTCAGATCTGAAACCATTTGTTTCTCCCCGTGACTTCTTCCTCTATTTCTTTCCTTTCCAACCTCAAGTTGACCCATTTGTCCGTAAGTCTCCCGGAAGTCTGCCGTAAGTCTTCATGGAAATCACCCGTAAATCTTCATGGAAGTCATCCGGAAGACTTCTTGGAAGTCATCCGGAAGACTTCTTGGAAGTCATCCGGAAGACTTCTTGGAAGTCATCCGGAAGACTTAATGGAGGCCATCCGAAGGTCTTCCATGAATTCTTTCGTAAGTCTTCCATGAAGTCTTTCGTAAGTCTTCGGTAAGTCTTTCGTAAGTCTTCCATGAAGTCTTCCGTAAGTCTTCGGTAAGTCTTTCGTAAGTCTTTGGTAAGTCTTCTAAAGTCTTCCGAAGTCTTCCGTAAGTCTTCCGAAGTCTTCTGAAAGTCTTCTAAAAGTCTTCTGAAGTCTTCCAAAAGTCTTCCGAAATCTTCACATCCTGCATGTTAGTATAGAACTCTTGGTGTGTTTGTTTTATGTTTGAGATGTTCTTTTGTCATTGTTTGCAGGCTATAAAATGGAATTACCAGAACTCCCAAAGAGGTTGTTCACCCTAGGGGAAGAGCGCATTCCATTGAAGAGCATTGGTTATCATACTGATGACCCCAGATTACTTCCTACTGTAAAGGATGCTCTCCATGCTGATGAATGGGAGGAGCTGAAGAACTCTAGGTTGGAAGTCCTCATAAAGTTTTGGGAGTTGAACTTTGGTTAGGCGTCTAGGCTGGTTCACTATATGCTCTGTTTTCAGCTTGATGTCAAGAAGAAGTACGAGCTTTGGAGTCTCATTGGTTCAGAGTCGGTGAGGTTTTCACTCATTGAGTTCGAACATCTCACCTGTATTAACTGCGAGTATGTTGAGCATGTGGATAATCCTCGTGTAGGGATTACAGAGGAGTTGTGTCGGTTGGGAGTTGATGGGTGTTGATATCGATTCTGGTTCAAGCTCCCAACAAATAGTGGCGGCGTGTGGGAGATGTGGATAGTGGTCTCGGGATGACCGCATAAGGCTGGGATACCTAGCCATCTACACATGATTCATGGAAGGGCGAAAGTCCACATCCGTTACACGGGCTAGTCCTGCCAGGCTAGTGATGAATCTAGAAGACTTTGAGGCCTACCCATGGGGGAGATTGGTCTTTAAGATCCTTATGGACTCTGTGAAGGCTAAGGATTTGACAAAATCTTATACCATTGATGGGTTTGTTCAAGTAATCCAAGTCTGGATCTACTTCGCTCTGCCCGACTTTGCTGCGGAGTATGGAAAGCCCATACGAAGCAAACCTAGTCCTCCGTTGCTGGCTTATAAGGGACATAAAGGAATAAAATTTGTCAAAGAGGGTATCTGCACACATATATGTCTGATTATTCCCAATAGTATGGTAGTGATTATTATCTCAGTATCTAACTTGATATTCATTAATTCCTGCAGACTCGCGTGGTGAACCTTGTGGTGAAGGAAATTGGTGAATTGTTTCCTCAGTGGGACAATGATAACACCAATGTGGCAGTTGAAAACCTCGTGAATCTCATGTGTGGTGGTGAAGGTAAGATGAAGTGGGGCAAAGAGTGCTGGGCAGACCATGGTACTAAGCCGTGGACCAATCCAAAGGTTATCATTGTTAAGGATGAATCTCTTGAGGTTCCTTTCAAGGAAGAAAGAAAACACTGGAGAAACTTCGTACAGTCTCTGAGGCTCGTTCTGAAGCTTGTATTGAGACTTCTTTTTCATGGAGTGGGGTTAAGAAAGAAGATCTTGAACAAAGTTTCAAGAACTTGAAGTAAGTTATGACTGATATGTTTGGACAGTGACTAAAGGAGATCAAGCTTCTTACCGATAGAATTGAAGCTGTGGAGAAAAAGGTGGAAATCAACCACAATGAACTTCAACTCACAGTTTCAGAACCAGATAAGGCTGCGCACGAGCTAGGGGTTAGTACTGAAACCTCTCCCAAAATCAAAATGAAGAGGAATACTAAGAATAAGAAGTGAAAGTTGTATTTTGTATGGATTTTGTTTCATTTGTTGATTGGATGGATTGTACATGTGTTTCATTTTTTGATTGGAACCTTTGGCTAAGTTAATTTTATGTGGATTGAATTCGAAATTGCAGAGTGAGAGTGTGAATGGGAAGAAATCAGGAAAGTATGAACAAAGACACTGACCAAAAACAAATGAGTAGTATCAATGCACCTCGGGTCTTGGAGGTGGAAGATCCAAGTGTTGTCATTATGGACAAAACTGAACCAACTACATCAGACTTGGATAGGGAGGAAGAGAGACGCCGGGTAAAGAAAGATGCTACCATGGCATTCCTCAGGGGAAAGAGTGAGTGAGATAGGAAGCTTGCTGCATCACAACAGTCTCCTTATCAGGGCAACAACACAACCAAAGTGATCATACCAAACAAGAAGGCTGGTCTTGGCTATGATCCGTTTGTTCCCGTTGACGGTTGACAAGAAGAATAATAAGTTTCTTATTGAATTTTTGAAAAAAAAATCCATAAGTACTAATCTCCAATAGAACATTAAGTTGATTGTTATTGTTTGTTAATCTAGTTTTGCTTTTTTCAGGAATCATAAAGTAGCTTTTGATAAAAGACCACCATGGCCAAGTCTGTGGTATTCCACCATCCGAACACCCCTAAAATGACTCTACAACTTGGTAAGATTTTTAAGGTTTACTTGTGGAAGTCTTCTGGAAGTCTTATGGAAGTCTTCTGTAAGTCTTCCGGAGGATGTCTTCTGTAATTCTTCCAGAGGACGTCTTCTGGAAGACATCCTCCGGAAGTCTTATAGAAGACATCCAGATGACTTACCAAAGATTTACAGAAGACTTATAGAAGAATTCAAGAAGACATCATCCATAAGACTTACAGAAGACATCCAGATGACTTACCGAATACTTACAGAAGACTTCAAGAAGAAATCCTCCGGAAGACTTACAAAAGACATCCAAACGACTTACCAAAGACTTACAGAAAACTTCAAGAAGACATCCTCCGGAAGACTTACATAAGACATCCAGACGATTTACCGAAGACTTACAGAAGACTTGCAGAAGACTTATAGAATACATCCTCCGGAAGACTTACAGAAGATTAGTTCTCACTATTTGGACAATTTGGACGTGTATGACCAGGTTGTCTGCAGTTTGAGCAGCTATAATCCTTGTGTAGCTTCCGTGGTTTGTGTCCTCTCATCCTAGATAGCTCAAACCAAGATTGCCATCTTGATTTCTTTTGGACCACGCTTTACATCTGGAGGAAAACAAGTCCGGGACTCAACTTCTCCACCACAAGGATATATATTCTGTGAGTATCCTGCATACAAATATTCCCTCGAGTATAGGGGGCACACAAGTGTTGCAATATGCTGATTAACAAAGGTTCCAGCTGCTATAGCATGTGAGCAAGGTATTTTCTCGATTCTATAGACACCACAATCACATTTAGTATGTTCCAAATCAACAACACAGTCACGTTTGCCACCTACCACAAAGAATCGACTTCCATCAGTTGGTTGGACAGTCATCGTATCCGCTAACTCCTCACGAATCGCCAATAAGTATTCAACTCCCCGACTATGTTCAGTTATGAGATTCAGAGCATCTTCTCGCCTTTTCCAATACCACCTTCCCAAATTTTCCCTTATAAACTCTAAAAGAAACACTATGGGAAATCCTCTTGCTCTCTTGAGAGCGGAGTTAATAGATTCAGTTATGTTGTTCATTTTTATATTGTACCTTTCTCCATGACAATGAACCCGTGACCATAGTCTCACGTCCGCTTCCTCCAAATATGTTGCCAGTGCCGGATTAGCATTCCGGATCTCCTCCATGTAGCGGTTAAAGTCGAAGAGTGTATGAGCATAAGCAGCGCCTTTAACCAAGTACAATTGATGCTTCCCTTTATACTTTTGGACAATGTTCTATTGTAAGTGATAATAACATATTCCTCGGGTTGCCCAAGGGAACACCTTTTCACACACACTTTTAATGGCTCTGTGCCGGTCGGAGACTATCATCAAAGCATGCTGATCAGATACAGAACTCCTCAGTTGTGTGAAAAGCCATTCCCAAGCAGCAACATCTTCTATATCTACGATTTCAAAAGCCAATGGAAATATTTGAAAATTACCATCTTGTGCAGCTGCAACTAACATAACACCTTCATACTTCCCACTTAGCTGAGTCCCATCCACCACGATGACCCTTCTCTAATACTGAAAACCAGCAATAGAAGCTTCAAATGATATAAATAGATACTTAAATCTATTCTCAACATCAAGTTCTATACTAGTCTTAGAACCCGGATTTGCTAACGTGATTTACTCCAAATATGAAGACAGCCTTTCATACCCTTCTTCTGCTGATCCTCTTACTAATTTTTGAGCATGTAACAATGCTCTGTATGAAGTGGTGTAATCTAGAGTCATGCCAAACTTGTTCCTCATTGCATCTTGGATATGCTTCAGATTTAACCCATCAATGATTCCAACACGATCTATGAAAAGCTGACCAACATACTTCGCAGTAAAATGTTTCCGGTGAGCCCCGCCATTCAGACACAGAACATGTATGAGTCTTCACATACTTTGTTACCCAAAACGTGTTTGTTCCATGTTTCACACTCGCTCTAAGCTTCCATTTGCACCCAGGAACACGACATTTTGCTACAAGTAGAGTTTTAGTGGTCTTGTATATTTTGAAGGAGAATTTATGCTTCACCGCTGTCAACCGCAACTCTGAAACCAATGCCGCTTTACTGATAAAACTCTAGCTGATATAGATATTGGTGTCAACTATTCCATTCAAGCTTTCTCCTTCATTAGCATATGTCTCTTTGAAATTCTCAAAACATATATCTTCTTCCTCTTTATATTCCTCTTCCTCATCCTTAACTCTTCCATACTCAATGTAATCTCCAAACTCATCATCCACTTCAACAACATAATTCTCCTCCTCATAATTTATATCTTGAGGCAAATTATTATCATCTTCCACTTCATTTTCTTCTTCCCCTCCATTTTCTTCTTCTCCTTGAACAGCTAGGTTTCCTTCAACGTTGGCATCATTAACATTCCTCATTCTGCCTTGGCTTGATACACAAAGACGTAAAACATGTGTTTTACTTATCTTGATCAAGTTCTGAACTTGTCTATCACTTGTAACATGAATAGGAGGAGTATCATGAGCTATTTGTTGCATTAGTGTGTTTGGTAACAAGTAAGTTAAATCCATAACCTTTGCGTTCTTATCCAGGTTAAAATCTTCTACAGTCATTTCAACAAGTTCATCATGAGTAGAACTATCACTCAAAAAGAACATTCTTGCTCCTTTGACATTATCAACCAAAAAATCCCAAGAATTACCTTTCACCAACCATTCTCCGTAAACAATAGGTAACTGAAGCATCATCTGAAAAAATCATATTAAAACACATTAGCAAACACAGAACATCATATTAAAAAAATACGGAGAAGACTTCATAAGAAGTCTTTCGTAAGTCTTCTCACGGATGACTTCTTAAGTCTTCCGTAAGTCTTCTCACGAAAGACTTCTTAAGTCTTCCGTAAGTCTTCTCACAAAAGACTTCTTAATAATTCTTCTAAGTTTAGCTAGGAACATTAATAAACATAAAAAGTTTGTAACCTCATAATTATCATTATTTTAGTTATGAATTTCACTCATGAGCCCCAATATTGACTAATACACATTAATTAACAAGAAAATATAAATTTTTTTTTTTGAGTTTTGAGAAAATAAAGTTTAATAAAGATTGACGTAGAAGACTTCTTAAGAAGTCATCCCTAGAGAAGACTTCTAAAGAAGTCTTCTGTGTAGGTCATTTTTGCAATTGTAAATTTACGAAGGAAGACTTCTCTAGAAGTCTACTATGTATAAGACATCTTAAGAAGTCTTACTTTGTAATGGCTTACTTTTGAATTTGAAAATTTCTCGAAATTCCCAGAGAAGACTTCCCTAGAAGTCTTCTCGGATAATCATGTTGGTTTTGCAATTGACCGAAATTTATCAGAAATTTGACTTCGGTGGAAGACTTCTAGGGTAAGACTTGTAGGGAAGTATCTTTTTTATAACATGAAGTCTTCTCAGCGTCGCCAGAAGTCTATCTGAGTTACTTTTGCAATTGAGAATTAATAGCAAAACATTAAATATTAATGAGAAGACTTCTCGAGAAGTCTTCTGGCGGTAGACCTCTTAAGAAGTCTTCTCTTGTTACCAAATGTTTGACCAGAAACTCGGAATAAAAATTGAGAAGACTTCTAGAGAAGTCTTCTCTTTAATATTTAATGTTTTGCTATTAATTCTCAATTGAAAACGTAACTCAGGCAGACTTCTGGCGACACTGAGAAGACTTCATGTTATAGAAAAGAAGACATCCCTATATGTCTTCCGCCGGAAGAACTCTAGGGAAGTCGTCTACAAAAGTCAAAATTTCTGTCAATTGCAAAACCAACCTGTTTATCTGAGAAGACTTGTAGAGAAGTCTTCTCGATCTGCTTGTTTTTTTTTTGTAATCAAAGGAAAGTTATAATACTGTTGGGGAAGGCTTCTAGTCAAAACACTCAAAATGTCAATTAGAAAACTAACCTATGCATTTACCAGAAGATTTCTCTAGAAGTCTTCTTCGCGAACAGATCTGAAAAACAATATTGATTTCATACCTTGGACCGTCAGATGACTTGCTTTGGCTTCTCCAAGCACATAAAACTTCAATACTCAAGATACCAATCCGTTAATAACCAAGATACATGAGCTTGGACGTCTCTATGAACATTACAAAGTGTGGAATAAAAATTTTGGGTTTTTGAATGAATTTGTAAGAAAAGTGAAAGATATGTGGTTTGAGTGCACAAGAAATGAGATAGTAAGAGACAAAATCATTTTTTTTTGCCATTAAGACCTCAAATTGGTTGTTCATGGTAGTTGGGGGATTGATGGCAATGGAAATATTGTAAATATTTGGTGAAAGTGAGGATGATAGAGTAAAAGACTTATTTTGTTTTTTTAAAAAAAAAACAATGACATTTTTGTGAATAACTCGAAAATTTAGGGTGAATAAGGCAAATGAAAGTTCCAAAAAATGATGGGTTAGTTTTGCATTTGAGTTAGAATTTTGAGTCACTTTTGCAAATAGCCATTTAAACTAATATTATAATTTTAATTATTATCCACAATTTAAATAGTTAACAAACTTAAGATTTTTCAAGTTTTTTTTCAAATTTCGTTTTTATATTGTTAATATTTTTATTTAAAGGGTATAATGAGAAAAATACCCTATAATTTGAGTACTAAAATGAACACATTTTTACAGCTAAGTGTACAAAAATGACCAAAATAATAAGCTACCATATAGCAAACAAGTTTGGGCAAATTTCGTTTAAAACTTATTAACATTGATTTTAAAAGTATAGTTTGAGTATTAAAATGAGCATATTTTTAAAAGTAAATGTATTAATCTGAGCAAAATAAATAGTTTATGTACTAAATTAGATAGCAAAAAGGTTTAGGTATTAAAAAGCGCAACGAAATTTAGTTGGAGTATTTTATGCAATTTTCTTATATTTGAACTACATATATCTTTCAATTTTGAGAAATACCACTAAAATATTCTTTTTATAAAACATTAATACTTTATAAAAAAAATACTCCTTTTGTTTTATTCTTCTTTATTGGATATGATATTTATAAAAGCTCTTACAAATTCAACGTTATTAATATAAAACTTGTATAATTCCTATTAAATCTCCCTTATTGAAAAATATGAATTTCATCAACAAATATCAATAATTATTTGAGATTATTAGAAAAAAGATTTTACACTATGAAATTTCACAGAAATGAACACCCTCTGTGGGAGATGGATTATATCACTCTGACAAGGCCCATCAAATAAACAGACCTCAGCCTAACTGAATGAAGTCAACTAGGACACAATATAAGACATACAAACATTTCATCAAACACCTCTCGTGGTTGAAATAATCTAAGATATAGAAATAGAGAGATGAAGTTTATTCTAGCATTAAACACATCTCATATGTAAGAAATATTATTAATCTAGACTTAAGTATCTTAAATCATCCATCTATAACCCTAATCTACCAAACCAAAATACTCTAAAATAATACTCACAAAAGCCATGAAAACCCAAGAACATGTCACAAATATTTGAACAACCATGTTTAGAGAAGATATAAACAAAGAAATAGTTATATTAAAGCAAGAAATAACAAAGTTTTTAGATCTAAAAACAAAAGAATTTAAGAATGTGGCTGAGGTAGCCTCCTCTGATTTTTTTCTCCCTGGAAAATTTTATATAATTCTTTAAAAATAATGTTAATCACTAAACGATAAAATTAAGAAGTTGAGCGCCATTGGCTGTGAATGCAGGTTGGGACCGCGTTTGCAAACACACGATCCTAAAATCACGTTTGGCATTTTTTCTTCTTTTTCATCTCTTTCGCATCTCGACCTTGCTCTGTGTGCCTGCTCTTCCTTGGGACCTCCCAAACTTCACGTAACTGCTCCGCCATTTCATCTCACTGCTCGTGTTGTATCTTCCATCGTGATTGTTCTCTCTCTCTCTCTCTCTCTCTCTCTCTCTCTCTCTCTCTCTCTCTCTCTCTCTCTCTCTCCTATTGTCCACATCTTCTTCAAAAGGGAATCGAGCAAGGTGAGACCAAGAACATCGAATCGGACACACTGACTTTCGTGAAAATAAATATGATAAGGAAGAAAATAGGATATGGAAGATTTTCGAAAAGGATAAACTCAAATCTCACAAATAAGGAAAGATCTAGGAAAATGGATGATATGGATCTGCGGGAAAATGGCAACACGGCTGACCCAGGAGGAGTATATAAACAAGGTTGGGACAAAGAAGAAAGGAAGAAGAATCTTAGTTATCAAACTCTTGGTAATTAAAAACCTTAGGATTTATTTTCATCTTTTGTTAAATGAGTTTCGACTCACATAGGTTTTTCTTAATATATGTGGTTATTCTAGTGAACACTGATAGATTTTTAATGCATGTGTTATTTCATTTTACATCATAATCTCGCTATGTATGATTCTGTATCTGGAACACTCATACGCAAAATCAGAATAAAGTCTCTTGTTTTAAATTCGTTTTACGTATTATCGCATTTCTTTTCACACATCTCTTTGATTACTTGAATTTTAGCAACAGATAGAGGACTTCCCACCAATGGATTAAAATCATATTTTGACACAAGATAGAGAACTGATTAAATTTTCCAATTCCACCAGTTTGAGGTCGATCCATCAATCAAAACACATGTTAGGCTCGTTTTACTGTAGAGTAGTTTGTTTTGCGCGTGAGAGGAAGCTTTCGAGGTTGAGGTCTAGAGTCAAACGACATTCACATGGTGACGAGCGACACCCCCTCCTGATCAAGTGCCCCACGAGTTTTTATCAAATTCTAAAATTACAACTTTTCCCCAAATTTCCCTTATTGACAAAAGGTTCATGGAAGTGTTTTTGACATATATTATCTATTTTTAAGACATTGTGGAGTTTAAAATTTGTTTTAGATTGGGAGAGAAAAGAAGAAATCCTTCAGGAGTCTTCTTGGAACTCCTGTTTTGACGTATTGATGATATATATTCAGTCTTTCATTATGTTTTCATTGATCATGTCTCAGTAATAATCTTGTTAGATTTAGGAATTTTCTAGGGTTTATGACAAACTGATTGTTTGATATATCTGCTAGGGTGATCTTATTCTATCCTTCACCATGATTTCTCTTTATGCATGTTTATAGTATAGCTAACTAGAAACTTGATCCTAGGATAGTCGTGAGACACGAGAGTGTAATCGAATATCTGAATTGAATCCTGTTGAGCTAAATTATTAGTCGCAACGAGAGTTGGTCTAGAATTTAGTGAACATACCGAATTGGTACTTAATGCTTGCTAGATTCATTGAATTAGCAACGAGAGTTAGTCTTTGACTAAGTTAGACATCTGATAGTTATCGCATGGAGATTTTTGGTAACTTACTAGTGAATTCGCATTCCATGATTGTTTTTATAAAACCATTGGCATCTATTGATTGCAGTTCTGAATCACCTGTTTTTATTTTCTTGAATCTAACGCTTTATTTATCTTCTTTAAAATTTTATTTAATTATTGTTTTTGTTTGCTTTCTATTTACTGATTTAGCTTATCTTGAAACGATAAGTCTATTGTGTGATCTTCAGTCCATGTGGATCCGATCCTTAAGTACTTCAATGATTCTCTTAGTTAATAGAATAATTTAATGGTTAATTTGAGTATATCAGATATCTACCTTGTCCTTTAAAGACTCAGATCTTTCTTGGTGTGCATATCATCAACTGCATTTCCTATGTTGTTATTATAACACTCATCATTATAGAGAGAGTCACTCTGAGCCAAATTCTCAACAAGTTCCATCTCATTATACTCATACCTTCCAAGAAGTATTTGTTGCTTGTAGTGTCAAGCATGTTTATGTATTTGGGCAAGACTTCTCTTTAGAGTTTACTCAATAGGCTATATTTTCTATGTTGGGTAATTCCAAGCTTGTGGAAACTTAACATATTATTAGATGTTTAATATGTTAAGAGATAAACACAAAAAGAAAATCTAGAATAGGAAAAGGAAGTTTTCTATAAGATTAGGTTTGTGTTTTCCATATCCCACATGTTAAAGGGAATTGTCATTGACTATAAATATAGGTCTCATGGAGAGGTGTTCCATAAGAGATCTGAGAGAAACATTGTGAGCTTTAGTTTTGAGTGGTTTCTAAAGCAATAAGAAAAACTATTCTTATTATCCTTTGTTCTAAGAGATCCTTCAATTGGTATTAGAGCTTAAGTTGAAGCTCCAATTGGTATCAGAGCCTCAGGTTGGAGACTCGATCTAAGCTTAAGTTGAAGCTTCGATCCTGGTAGCTGTGAAGCAAGAAGTTCACGACACAAGATGGCTGACGTGAATAGGGCTCCATGTGCGAAGGACCTTGGATCCGCATCCATCCAATGTCCGATGTTGAACTCGACAAACTACACAGTTTGGTCGATGAGGATGAGGGTGTTACTCCGTGTTCATGATGTGTGGGACACGATAGACCCTGGTTCGGATGATCAAAAGAAGAACGATGTTGCGATTGCTCTTTTATTTCAATCCATTCCTGAAACTTTGATTCTCCAGGTGGGAGAACAAACCGCATCAAAAGACATCTGGAACGCCATCAAGTCACGACACCTTGGAGCTAATCATGTAAGGGAGGCGAGACTTCAGACATTGATGACAGAGTTCGACATGTTGAAGCTGGATGATAGTGATACCGTGGATGAATTTGCGGGAAAGATATCAGGGTTATCATCCAAGGCAGCCACGTTGGGAGAAAACATAGAAGAATCCAAGATGGTTAAGAAGTTTTTGAAGGGTCTT
Organism: Moricandia moricandioides; assembly: GCA_905132885.1. NCBI lineage: Eukaryota > Viridiplantae > Streptophyta > Magnoliopsida > Brassicales > Brassicaceae > Moricandia > Moricandia moricandioides. The sequence continues at coordinate 64,726 of CAJHQQ010000341.1, read as the reverse complement.
CCAAGACACAAGTATATCCAGATTGTAGCGTCGCTTGAGCAAGTCCTAGAACTCAACTCTACGGGTTTTAAGGACATAGTTGGAAGGATAAAGGCTTATGAGGAGCGTGTAGGGGAAGAAACTCAAAAAGAAGACCAAGGGAAGCTTATGTTTTCGGATAACAATCACCATATTCAGAGGAACTATGGATATTTTTGTGGTAGAGGTAGAGGACGGAATGGAAGAGATAGAGGTCGAGGTAGGTTACACAACCAAAGTCATGTGTCACACACCAAAGACAAAAACTCGAAGAAGGAATGTTCGAAGCTGATATGATGGAGATGTGACAAGCGGGTCACTATGCAACTTCATGTCCCGAGAAGTCAGTGAGAATTCAAGAAACCAACTTAAACGAACCACAAGAGGCCGATGCCCTCTATGTACACGAGGTGGTATTCTTGAATGAAGACAAGGTGATTCTGAAGAATCTTGATATCGACAAAGGCAATGCAAGTGTTTGGTATTTGGATAATGAAGCGAGCAATCACATGACGGGAAACAAGGAGTTCTTTTCGAGTTTGAATCTCAACACCAAAGGGAAAGTGAAGTTTGGTGATGGATAGTGTGTTGATATCATGGGAAAGGGGGTTGTTACCTTTGTGTGCAAGACTGGAGAGAAGAAGACACTCAAAGACATATACTACATACCCGACCTGAAGCGTAACATATTGAGTCTTGGACAAGCAACAGAAAACAGATGTGAGGTTAACATGAAAGATGTCTATTTAACATTCACAGATTCGTGTGGCAGGTTGCTTGTACGTGTTACAAGATCTCCAAACCGTCTCTACAAGATCCCGATGGAGATTAGCTATGCGCAGTGTTTACATGTCAGAGATGAAGATGCAACATGGAGGTGGCATGCTCGACTAGGACATATAAGCTATGGCGTGATGAACAACATGGTAAAGAAGGAGATGGTCTTAGGAATGATGTGTGTAACACACGAAGAAAGCGTGTGTGACACATGTCTAGCAGTGAAGCAAACAAGACATTCATTCCCAACTAAAGCTATGTTTCGTGCAACGAAGACGTTGTAGTTGATCCATGCAGAGGATCAAAAGCCAAACGAATGTCTCATATCGAAGAAACCAAATATCAAGCAGTTTAGGATATTCGGTTGTATAGCACATGCGAAGATATGTGTGACACATCTAAAGAAGTTAGATGAGAGATCAAAGAGTGTGATCGATCTTGGAACTGAGCCGAGTTCCAAAGCTTATAGACTCTATGATCCAGTCGCAGGAGAGGCAATGGTGAGTAGAGATATGATATTCAACGAGAAGAAAGCTTGGGATTGTTCATCTATAACAAACCAAGCAGATTGTGAACCTAGTATGCTTAAGCTTCCACATGAGGGTGATATAGAAGAAGGTATTGATCAAGGTGAGGATCATGAACAAGAAGCTATAAACCAAGATGAGGAAGAAGAAGAAGATACAAATCACAATGCAAACCAAGACGGTGGTGGTCAACCGTTGGTGACAAGACACGGCCGCACCATAACAAAACCAAGGTATCTCGATGATTATGTGTTACTTGCAGATCAAGAAAGTGCAATGTTGTTGCTCACAGTAGATGGCGAGCCAGAGAACTATCTTGAGGCCGAACACGTAAGAGAATGGATTGAAGCTATGGTGGCTGAGTTGGAGTCTATCACAAGAAAAATGACATGGGAGCTTATGGATAGATCGCCTGGCATTGAACCTAAAAGGTTAAAGTGGATCTACAAGATTCAAGGAGAAGATGGAATCAAGATAAAGGAGGAGAGTTATGCTCAAGGAATGATGTGTGACACAAAGATGGAAGTGTGTAACACTATCCACGTAGCAATGAAGTTGAGTTTAAAGATCTCAAAGGTTAGAGATGAACCAGAAATAAATGCTACAAAATGTAAAAGAAGCATAGGATGTTTGGGGTATCTACTTCACACAAGACTAGGTGTGTTACACAGTTGGTGTACTAAGTCGATACATGCAAACGCCGGGTGTTGAGCAGAAGGCCGACATCCTAACCAAGCCATTAGCAAGGATTAAGTTCAAGCAAATGAGGAGCTTAATCGGAGTTCAAGAAATTGATCTCCCTAATTAAAATTGGAATTAAGGGGGTGATTGTTGGGTAATTCCAAGCTTGTGGAAACTTAACATATTATTAGATGTTTAATATGTTAAGAGATAAACACAAAAAGGAAATCTAGAATAAGAAAAGGAAGTTTTCTATTAGATTAGGTTTGTGTTTTTCATATCCCACATGTTAAAGGGAATTGTCTTTGACTATAAATATAGGTCTTATGGAACAATAGGTCTCATGGAGAGGTGTTCCATAAGAGATCTAAGAGAAACATTGTGAGCTTTAGTTTTGAGTAGTTTCTAAAGCAATAAGAAAAGTTGTTCTTATTATCCTTTGTTCTAAGAGATCCTTCAATTTAAATAATGTGAGATATCAAACAAAGTCTCACATTGGAAGTTTAGACAAGAAGTGTCTAATATATAAAAAGAAGTCCAACTCTAATTAGTACGAGGCTTTTTGGGAAGGAATCCAAAAGTAAATCTATGCGGGCTTGCGTAGTAGGCCCAAAGTGGACAATATTGTACTAATCGGATAATAAAGAGTTGGAAATGGGTTTTAACAATCCCAACAATTGATATCAAAGCGGTTTGACGAAAATATGCAAGAAGACCAAAATACCCTTCAAGTAGGAATGGGGACCCTTCAAGTTGGAAGAGGAGGTCTGTGGCAAAAACTAGTCAGAAGATCATGGAAACTGTGATGTTGTGGGAGAAACATTCTCAGAGGAAACCTTGCGATTACTAGTACAAGATGGTGCCAAGATGATCCGCGAAAGGAGAAACACACGAGATGAGTGTGGTCCTTAGTTTGAGGGGGAGAATGTGAGATATCAAACAAAGTCACACATTGGAAAAATAGACAAGAAGTGTCTAATATATAAAGAGATGTTCAACTCTAATTAGTACGAGGCCTTTTAGGAAGGAATCCAAAAGTAAATCCATGCGGGCTTGCCTAGTAGGCCCAAAGTGAACAATATCGTACTAATTGGACAATAAAGAGTTGGACATGGGCTTTCACAAACCCAACATTCTAAAGCCATGATGAAGGCACTGTCTTGTGTACCCCTTGAATCTCTTCCAACCTTCACCAAGGCCTTCCGGATTCTTGTGCCAAAACCCAGATATCTCATTTCTATTTTTTTTCTGTTCTTGAAATGGAGAAGAACTTTGAGAGGAAAGCTCTCTTGCAATCATCCCAGGTAGTGATGGAGCTTTGGGATAGATTTTTCTGCCATAAATGAGCCTTGTCTCCAAGTGGAATGGAAAGAATCTCAACTTGAAAGCATCTTCATAGATGCCATGATCTTCACTGTCCCACAATACATGTCAAAGCTGTCCAAGTGATCTAGTGTATCTTCCAATGCAATTACATGGTACTTGTTGCCTTGTACCATGTTGATCAAGTTGGAATTAATGTCAAAGTTGTTGTTCTCAATAGCTGGTGCTCGAATGACCGTTTGATTTCCATGAATATTGGGCTCATCAAAAGTACCAATGACCCGAGCATTGCGTGGAGGGTTTCGGTTCGAAGCTTTGCAGCTCCTTGACCATTGTCTCTTTGAGAAACTCCTTGAGCATCAATTCTATGGATATAAGCTCCATGGACATCTTAATGTTTAGATTGATTATGTTGTTGTTCCATCTCAAACCCCAATCTATCCAAATGAGTATGTCACTCTTCTTCTCTTCTCTTTCTTACTATCTCTCTTTCCAAAGCATTGATGTTATCAACTCTTTGAACAAGGTTTGTTGAGCCTCCACGTCTCACTTCCATGCACCTGACATTCACAAAGACAAGAAGAAAGTAAGACTTAGTCTCAAACAATTACTAAATCATATTGTCAAAATCAAACTTATTTTTAGCAACTGCGCCAAAACTTGATATGGATAAAGTTTAATTTTCAAATCATCCAAGTAATTGAGTTGTCGAATCCAATCCTAATTGATTCTAATCAATGAGAATGCAAGATATTAACTTAATCTAAGCAATCAAGTGGTAGTGAAATGAAATCAAGTAACAAGATTCTATTTCAAGTGACAAGTAACCTATACAAGCTTTCAATCAATTAGGAAAGATAATCCATGGGCAAGGGCATTGATTTGGGGTGATCAAGATCCTTTCTAGAGTGTTATGAAACAATCAATCAAGTTTTACAAATCTATGCAAAAGTATTAGAGTAATCCACTTTTATGGTAATAATAACTTTCTAAGCTTCTATAATACTAATTTCCTTTGGTTAAACAAGCAAAGAGCATTTTCATTTTGATTCAAGCATTTTATCAAACATTTTTATTGCATGAAAAGCTTAAGATACAGAAATAGGGAGATAAATCCTAGACTAACATTAACAACACAAAATAAGCTTAGAAAATCAAGGATCTAACTCTAAACATCCTAGAGCATCACTCAATCACTTTAATCTACCAAATCCATGGACTCAAAAGGAGTTTACTCACCAATCATCATGAGAATCTATAAACAAATGCTAGGCTTAATGCTAATCATATTAATAACTAAGATAAACACAAGATTAAATGAGCTACTTTCTTAAAACATTAAAAGGATTCATTTTTAACAAGAGTTTACAAGTTTTTGAGAGAAGAAGAGATAGATCTAGAGCTTCTCTCTCTCTCTCTCTCTCTCTCTCTATATATATATATATATAAAGCTAATAATTTGGTCAATAGCTAATCACAATCGCTAATCTCCAATCGTAGACGCTAGTTTTCCGCGAATCCAAATGCATTTTGTCATGGATCGATCGATCCAACAAACATATCGATCGATCTAATCTCTTCTTCTCTAGTAGCGATGTTGCAGAACCGCTACAATGAACCATTGTGGGTCACGGTCACTTCATGGCAACGTTTCTTCCACGCTACAAAAAGCTGTTATGGCTCACGCCCAATCCCAAGCGGTTTCTAGTCACAACCATCTCAGGTTGCTATGGACCTTGCCCAAGCCGTGAATGTCCAATTTGACAACTCTCCACCGCAATTCCTCAGACACGGAAAAGCTCTTCCATCACGGACTCCTCTCGGTCTCAGCCCACGACCTCCTTTCTCATCGCGTCGTGGCTTGCTCATAAACTTACTGTCGTCACTTAGAACCATAGCTCCAACCATCGTCATAGAGGAGATTTGATATCTTCATCTCTGTCGTGATTCGTCACCATAAGAACACATGTCTGGAGTTGCAAGGATCGTCTTCACCCGTTACAAACTTTTCCAACGTGTCTCTCCTTCGTCGCGAAAAGCTCAAAGCAATGATGGCTATTTTTAGTTTTGTGCATCTTGTCCTCTTGCTTTGCCTTTATTCTCAATTTGACCCCAAACTCTCGCAAAATTGTAAATAAATCCTCTTGAATTAATCTCAGACATCCAATTGTGTACTCCAAACTTTGTCAAATGCAAATGGACAAGTATATGCAATATATACATCAAATGCATCCTATAATGACAAAATGAACTAAATAAACTGTTGAAACACAATAAAATCATAAGTTATCAACTCTCACAAGTGAACTATCAAAAAGAAGAAGGGAAGAAGTTTTAAAGTGGGAGATCATAACCAAAAGAAATACTCTCTAGTATTCAAGAGGATATAATAAAAGAAACATAGCAAATAGCATGAACAATCTTTTCAATTACACTCTAGCTTCTCAAGGCTTATCTCAACTTTAATATCTCTACATAAATTGCATACTCATCAGTCCACAAGTCTTTCAACCAACTCTCATATTCATTAAACAAGCATATAAAGTGTGTTCTTGTAAAAATGATGATATGATCAAATTATCTCAAAAAACTCTCTCAAATAAGAGTGTCATCATAGTACTTAATGATCAAATCCACATGGACTAGGGATCACACAATAGACTTATGGTTTCAAGCTAAATTAAGCAAGAAAATATGAAAACAATACACATGCAGAAAATAAATATATAGGTAGATAGATAAAGCGTTAGGTTCAAGGATATATCAAACATGTAATCATAACTTAGATAATTAGTTGCTAAGGGTTTTATTAGGATGAGTCCTATAACTCAAATTCGTAAGTACGTTATCCACCTCTCGCATGTGATTACTATCAAATGCTTAAACTTTCAAGCGCCAAATCTCGTTATAGATCTAATAATTCTAGACAAAAATTAATGTTTTAGTTTGATATGTTCACTAAATCCCTAGGCCAACTCTCGTTGTGTCTATCACTTAGCTCATCATGATTTAGTTCAGGTGTTGATCCCACTCTTGCATTTTTCAACTACTAGATAATATTCCTAGTTAATTAATCTAGAAACAATCAATAGAAACAATCTTGTCAAGGATGCAATATGATTTCCCTAACAATTCTATATTTTAGAAGTTCATCAAAACCCTAGAAATCCCTAAACCTAACAAGATGATTATTAAAAACATGACACAATAGCAAAAATCAAAGACCAAATAGATAAAAACACAGGAGTTCAAAAAAGACTCCTGATAGATTTATTCCCTTATCTCCTTAAAATGACCTCGGTCCTGCCTAGGAACATCCGGATGTCCTATGGACAGCATAGTCAAGGTTCTGATCGAACCATCGACCATGATACTCCATAGGTGTAACCGTTAGGTCGAAAGAGAAGCTTGGATGGTTTTCTCGACCTAAACCAAGTTCCTATTTATCTCACGCTAGCTTAGGATAAGTGTAGGCAGCCGAGGTTAGCTCAGTGTACTGTAGTAAGCTCTTCCCAGCTAGATGACCAACTCGACGACCAGCTCGGCCAGCTCAATCAACTGAGGAGGTTGGGTTAGGTAGTGATAGTGGTAAGCGGTCCAGGCTGGGTCCAGGGTGGTCCGGTCCATGGTGGTTGTGGTGTGTGAGGGGTAGGCTAGAGTGGCTTGGTTTAAGCTAGGATAGGCTTAGCCGACGTGGTTGGTGGGGTAGAGGTACGATGGGAATTGGTATGGGTGAAGGGTCACAATGCTTGGGACAAATGGTAGTGATGCTTGGAACGAATGTTCATGATGCTTAGGCCAAATGGTTGTGATGCTTGGATCAGATGGTTTCAATCCTTAGGGTGTAAGGTTGTATCGTTTGAGGCCAATGGACACAAGGGTTGGGGCGAATGGACCCAACCCTAGCCATTGGTGTCCCATCGCCCAAGATCCCCTCTCCTTATATATATATACGCCATCTCCACTTCCTCCTTGGTCATAAGTTATTTTCCCAATCACCGAGAAATCATGAGAGAGAGAGAGAGAGAGAGAGAGAGAGAGGTCTTACCGGAAAGGGTAAATGGTCAGTCCGGTTAAGCGAGTGCTCAGGTGGTCCAGCGAGACTTTCCAACGAGATTGGTTGGAATTAAGAAAGGACCGAAAGGGTGTTAGTATTTGCAATTTCTCTTCTTCTTTTCTCTTTGACTAGGTTTTTTCTACATTATGTACAGCTATAAAATTTTAAAAATTTAAATTATATTTAAAAATAATCTTTTGTTAATATTTTATTATTTTTATGCCAGTATTTTAATATAAATATTAATTTAGTTAAACATAAAATTAAGATTGAATGAAAAATATTTTTTTAATTACATTTAAGAATATATATTTAAAATTATAATCTTAGATATAATTTAATTTATTTATTTTAGATAAGATATATTAAATCATCTTTTATAAAACTAAAAAATGATATAAATTTTTTATAATTATCAAAAATAAAAGTAATTTATAAAATTTATAGATATAAAATAAAAATGATATTATGATTATTTATTTTAAATTTTAAAAAGATTGTAAAAAAAATTGGAAATCATGTTCAGTAATAAAAATTGTATGATTATAAAAATAGACATCAATAATATTTTTTAAATTGTAAAATATTTATATTTTTATTATCATATTGTTTAAATTATATTTGTATATATTTATTTTAATGATGATGTATGAGTTATTACCATATTATATAAAAAAATTTAAAATAGAAATTCACTTTAAATGTAATTGTCCATATCACATTTAACCATAAGTCATCATTTGAGGTATGTTATGTCACAATTTTTTGGTGAAAGTGATTTTAGAGATGACATGTGTGAAATCATTTCAAAAATAATGTATAGGGGATTAGCTAAGGTGAGTGCTTTGACGTAGGGTTAGAACCGAGGGTCTATGACTGGCCAAGTATTGGTCATGACCGTTGGGTTAGGTTTGTTTGGTTGGATTGATTGAGTGTTGCGTGATTGGTACACAAGGCATTGAAGCCACATGTATAACCTATTGTTTGGTGCATTCATGTAGATTACTCAAACCGGCTATGTTAGCCTATAGACCCTATGTGATGCAACCATGCTTGAGTCAGAGGACTATGCGGTCAAAGATAAACCAGGATGGCTGAATGGAAAGCTTGAAGATGAATCTAAGTCTGCAATGGAGCATAATCAGCTTACTTTTGCTGTGAAAATCATGTCAAACAAGATGGAAAAGATGTGGATCAGCCCCATGGATGATTTATGCCTTTTTCTAGGTCTAAAAGAAGATCAATACACAAGTTGAGGATCCATTCTTTCTTTCAGCAAGGCTAGCCACGAAATTCAAGTCAAGGAGACAGCCATAATAAATAATTCTTGAGTTTTCAAGACAATTTTAGTTTTAATTAAGTTTTTTTTATTTTTCTACAATCTTAGAACTTTTCAATTTTCTTCTTCTCTACTTAAACTCTCTTTTGTTTCTGAGAAAAACATTCACCTTTTTATCAAAATTCTCTCTAAATCTATGAATCCCTTGTTCATCCATGAACACTGATTGCTAGGAGTTCATTTTCTGCAAGCAAAACTTGTCTTTGATCACAAACAGAGTTCATTCTCTTGATCTTAGACACATCTACACAAGATCTGATCAGTTCATAGATCATTTCTGAAGATCACCCAATCAATCCATCCATCATCATCAAAACCAACCCTGATCTCTCTCAAAACCATCAGATCTTCCTTCAAAAGTATCAGGACAAAAAGGATCTCCTCACCAGGGATTCATCAAGTGGTATCAGAGCAGATTTGAAGGCTTTTGATCTGGGGTTTGATTCTAAAACTTTTCCACTTTTTTGTTTTGGGAATCTGTTTTCTATTCTCTGCAATTTTTCCAGAAATCTCTTATCTTTCTATCTGTTAAATCTGCAAGAGGACCAACCAGATTTTAAAAAAAAAGAACAATCAAAAGAAAAGTTGAGGAGAAATCCAACTTGGCTGAGGAGAAATCCAGCCTGGCTGAGGAGAAATCCAGCCCTGGTGGTAAAGCCTCTTGCAAACAAAAATCTTGCAATCTGTCTATCTCTTTCTTTTGTTTTGGTGTTGGGGATTGTTCTCTAAAGCTTGATCTTTGTTTGTTGCTGAGCTACTGGATTCACAGACAAAAATCACAGAAAAATGATAGAGAAACACTTGAGAGATTGTCAGGCTTAGGCTATATGTTATTGTGCTAATTTTTCTTGTTGAGATTCTAACAGGAAGCCATGTCTGGAGGAAGCAATTTCAGGAGGAGACGTCCTGAGAAGGAGTTAGATTACAACTTGTTTGACTCTGCAACAAAAGCAGCCTTGAAAAGAAGAGAAAAGCCTATGAGAAAAAGAGATTCATATGATATTGATGAGTCTGGTTATGAGCAGGAAAGGATACAGTCCAGGAGGACACTGGAAAGGCTTAAGAGGAGGAGCACACATCATGATCAATTCAGTTCGTCCACAAAGAGTGTGCTGGAAAAAAGACAGATTTTTTTAAGAAAAGAAAAGTCGGTTTTTAACCATTCTGATTTTGTGCAGGAAAAGCCACGACCAGTGAGGCAAGATGAACCAACTAGGAGGAGCAGAGAACTTCCTAGACATGTCAGAGAAGAGACATGAGCTTGCTATGGTCGTGATCCCATAAAGAAATCTCAGAAACAACAAGCAGCATTTGATTATTTGGACAACCAATAGTTTCAAGATGATTTCAAAAGGATTGCACAACAAGTACTGCAAGAGTCTGTAACAAATCAGAAAAGGACACCAACCTCACGTCCCTCTCCAAAGGTTGATGGTCCAAGAAGTTATAACAAGAAAGAGCAGGTTATCCAAGAGATGGGAACAGAAACATCTAAGGTAATAAAAGAACCTGAGACATAATATGAGTTATCTCTTTTCTCTTCTCAGTCTGAGCTTAATGTCAATAAAACATGTGATGAACTAACTTATCTGGAACCGGTGCAACCGAGTAGCCTTGTTTTAGTGTCTCAGGTCTTAGAAGAAAACCCAGCAGAAGAAGCACAAAAGAGTTCACCACCAGAAAAAGTGTTGGAGCAGCCCAGCATTGAAGCAGAATCAGATGCTAAGGCATTCTCTTTGAACTATCAAGAGAACTGTAAGGACCTTAATATGGTTAATTTTGTGTCTGATTTGTTTGTTATGGTTAGTTCCAGTGATGTAAAACGTTTTGGTCTTGAAAAAGTGAAAGAATTTTGTGTTTCAAACTCTGTTTTTGATAACATGATTCATTCTTTTAAGAAATTTGAACTAGATAAATCTTTTGATCAAAAACATTTTTCCTGTGGTAATGAAATCAACCCTAGTCTTATTTTGAGTTTTGATCAATTTAAGAAACATCACAGAAGCCTTGATCACTCTGAAAAGACACAAAAGTTTGTTCTGCAACAATCTGATTTTTGTCTTAGAAAACCTTGTGATTTTGTTGCTTGTTTTAAAGATAATGGCTTTGATCTGAGTGTTTATAGTCATAAACTGATCACTGGTGGTTTGTTTGCATATGCTTATGTTTTGGACAAACCTAGGAAGTCTCAGGAACTGAAAGAACTTAGGGCTGAAACTGAAGTTGTTCTTGATTCTGATTTGAAACTTGCTAGTTTATGTTCTGAAACTAAAAAATCTTGGCATGTTTTGAGATCATTGCTTGAGAATTGTGTTGTTTTGAGCTTTGATGATATTCTGGTTTATAACACTTTCTTTGATAAACATGCTGATTCTTTGCTAAATGATTCTCAATTTGTACTTAATCATTTGTCTTCTGATTCTGAGAAAAGTAGGCACAAATTGAAGTTGTTCTATGTTATTGAGTGCCTTGAGACAATTTTGGTTTACAATACTTACCTTGATGTGTATCTTAGAAGTCTGAAACAAGTGCAACATGTTCTCAGAAAGAAATGCTTGGCTATTGATCAGATTAAGAACCTGTTTTTCCTATATGACACTGGTTTTCGAGTCTTTGTTTTGAGTATCCAGGAACAGCATGATCAGTCTCAGATGTTTGCAAGGAACAATAGAAAATGCAAATCTTATAAGCCTGAAATTTGGAGATGGAAGTACTTGAGGAACATGGCTTCAAAACTCCAAGGAGGTTTTTGTCCAAAAACTTACTATGATGTTGCTTTCATGCTTATTTTCTTGATCATTTGTCTCGCCTCTTACTTGTTTCCTTTTGATGTAGGAGATACAGATTTGAGGACAAATCTTTTCAAAGGAGGAGGGGATGATGCAACCATGCTTGAGTCAGAGGACTATGCGGTCAAGGATAAACCGGGATGGCTGAATGGAAAGCTTGAAGATGAATCTAAGTCTGCAATGGAGCATAATCAGCTTACTTTTGCTGTGAAAATCATGTCAAACAAGATGGAAAAGATGTGGATCAGCCCCATGGATGATTTATGCCTTTTTCTGGGTCTAAAAGAAGATCAATACACAAGTTGAGGATCCATTCTTTCTTTCAGCAAGGCTAGCCACGAAATTCAAGTCAAGGAGACAGCCATAATAAATAATTCTTGAGTTTTCAAGACAATTTTAGTTCTAATTAAGTTTTTTTTTTATTTTTCTACAATTTTAGGACTTTTCAATTTCCTTCTTCTCTACTTAAACTCTCTTTTGTTTCTGAAAAAAAAATTCATCTCTTTATCAAAATTCTCTCTAAATCTATGAATCCCTTGTTCATCCATGAACACTGATTGCTAGGAGTTCATTCTATGCAAGCAAAACTTGTCTTTGATCACAAACATAGTTCATTCTCTTGATCTTAGACACATCTACACAAGATCTGATCAGTTCATAGATCATTTCTGAAGATCACCCAATCAATCCATCCATCATCATCAAAACCAACCCAGATCTCTCTCAAAACCATCAGATATTCCTTCAAAAGTATCAGGACAAAAAGGATCTCCTCACCAGGGATTCATCACTATGTATGGTCGTATTCCCTAATCGAGGATAAAGAGCCAATCGATTACATAAGTTTCTAGGTAATTGGTTAAGGCATCTGATGGATGGGAAGAATTCGCCAAGACTTTCCCTTACGAATGAACCATAGCAGACCGAAAACATGAGGTCGGATGTACTCGTTTGGGTCCATGAGGCTATCAGCGATTAAAAGACTTAGGATCAATCTCATGTTAGGATTAGATGTTACGAGACTAACCATGTAGGCGAAATGATTCGCCTCACTAAGAAATATTTACATTGCGTATGCCACTAAATGTGGCAGGTTTTAAGGATGGTCTTGGTTGACGCAAGATAGTCGGCCGATGGGTGTGAGTGTTGTTAGAGTCATTTTGGGTCGAGTGTTGCATAGGATCTATATTATTATACCTAAACTACAATTTATCAAACCTATGATGATATATAAATGGCTTTTGTGGCCATATGAATTTCTTGGCTTCCGTGTATTGATTGATTAGTTATGGAATACTTGGTTAAAACCTCAATTGAATATTCCACTTAAACGGAAATCATGAAAATGGACTGACTGGATCTGGGTTGGTTTGGATCGAGTGAGATCGGTTTAGACGCGAGTCCAGATCGAGTCTTGCACTCCCAATTTCATAACAAAACTTAAAAGAAAGTGTAGCCTAAATAGTAGTTGGAAATAGGTTAAAACACGTTTATGGATTTTTTTGCAAATTGAAAAACTTTTGGGCTAAAGTATAATTCTTGAAACTTGATAAAAATTTGTCGGGCATAATGACACCCACATTTGTGTCGCTCGACACTAGGACACAACCTCGACAACTTTCTCTCGTGCGTCAGACGGGTCACTTTTCATTAAAACAAGTATAACTTTGGATCTAACTGTGAGATTAACTTGAAACCGGTGGCACTTTAATTCTCTATCTTGTTTCTAAATCTGACGCACCTGCGTAGTTCTACATCTTTTAGAATCTTCTAAGTTGTCCAAAACGTATATGAACCTGAAAAAATTCTAAAGCTACTCCAAAAATAATATAAAGACTCTAAAACTAGACTTATAACATAGTCATTGTATATCACGGGAACTATGAGAAAGTGATTCGCAAAATTATGCAAACAAAGAAAAAGCATAGAAAAAATCGGATATTAAACAAGATTTTCGAACCTTGAAAAATTAAAATAATAATGGTCGCTCAAAAATGATACTGACATACCGGATGAACAAGCTTGAGAGATTAATTAGCTGTGGAAGGCCTTTTTAAGGGTTTCAGGTCTCGCTAAGAAGTTGAAAGTTTCAACTCAATTTATACGTTAAGACAATGTTTTACACTATGAAAACAAGTAATTTTATATCTATCAGGAAGTGTTGAAAATAGCCGTTCTCAATGATTTCTGATCGAAAACGTTTTGTCAGATCTTTTTTGTTGGGAAAAACATTTTGACGGGAATTTATCAGAAATTTTCAACAAAATTTCGATGAATGATTTCTTAACTTGGTAGACATTTCATTAACATTTGTTTTCTATGTAGATTTCCAACAAACTATGTCGTCGAAGATTTCCGTCGAAAACCTGTTGAAAGTTTGCGAAAACTAGTAAAATAGATTAAATTGTGAATTACATAATGTAATCTTTTTTATAATTTATAATGTATTGATTAATCAACGCCAAAGAAAAAGACGAATGGTTAAACGTGCACCAAGATATTTTCTAAACATGCATCCATTAATATACAAACTTTTCTTTCTAGAAAATTAAACCTTAAACCCCTTAATTGTTAACTAACCACTGGATATGAGATTTGTCTAATCAACTATATTAACAAGAAACGACTATACTAACAAATAATTTGTATTCAGTTTAAATATACAAAATTACATCATCAAACCCATAGATATAGTTACATCATCACGTGTGTGTCAGAGCACTACTATCTCTTACAAACGTGTATTTTCAGTGCAATATAATATTTTACATCATCACCTTTTGTGACGAGTCTCTCCTCCTAGATACGTATTTCACTCTTTCTTCCCTTTTTATTTTTTAATATTTGGATAGTTTAGATAGCCTATGAAAGATTATGGTTGAGGATGACCTCACATGTTCTTTATCGGGAATTTTCGTTGATAAAAAAACAGTTTTGCCGAAACCAATAATTTTATAAACAGTTATTAGTTGTATATGGAACGTGCCAAGATCAATAATACTGTGTATTGTATTCACCAAAAAACCCAAGTGCAACTATTTATACATCCGAGAGTCGGCTAGTGATCACTATGGATATATACTAATAAAGAGCTAAGCTGATCAATTGAAATCCTTATCCAAACTAATCGTCTAGTCACTATCCAATAGAACCTGACATGTATAAATTGATAGTAAGGCAAGCGTCCTTATTATCCATTGTGTAGTAAGATCCATCACTACTAGCTTTCAGATAAATAGTCTCGGTGAAGAACACGAGTATTATGAATCCATCTAGTTTCACACTAGTTCTATATTCCTTTACTTTGGTCTTGGCTCTCGCTATACTTTCTTTGAAATCCAAAAAACCAAAAGGTCAGCTTCCTCCAGCCCCACAAGGATGGCCTATCATTGGGAACTTGTTCCACATGATCATGAACCGACCGTCTCACGTGTGGATCCACTGCTTGATGGAGGACATGCAGACGGAAATAGCTTGCTTCCGTTTTGCATGCGTTAATGTAATCACTGTAACCTCAAGCGAGATTGCCCGAGAAGTGCTTAGGGAAAAAGACGAGGCTCTCGCAGACAGAACAGAGTCATACTCGAGCAATCTCATAAGCAATGGCTACCAAGAAGTTATTTTCTCTTCCTACGGAGAGAGTTGGAAGCTGATGAAGAAAATGATGACCACAAAACTAATGTCTCCGACAATGTTCAACAAAACCCTCGGTGATAGAACCCTTGAAGCAGATAACATCGTCACGTATGTCTTCAACCTGTCCCGGTCAGGGTCAATGACGAAGCCTCTTAACGTGAGAGATGTTATCTTAACTTATTGCCACGCCGTAATGATGAGGATGATGTTCGGCCAAAGGCATATTGATGTAGCGGCCAATGACGGAGGTCTGGGTCCAAAAGAGAAAGAGCACATGGACGCAATATTTAGAGCTCTAGATTGTTTCTACAGCTTTAACGTATCGAATTATATCCCTTTCCTTAGAGGTTGGAACATCGGTGGAGAGGAGGCGAAAGTTAGTGAAGCGGTTGGTATTATCAACAGATGGAACGACCCTATCATCCACGAGAGAATGAATTTATGGAGGAAGAGAGGCGGAAAAGAGACGGAAGAAGATTGGCTCGATAACCTCATCACGCTAAAAGATGACCAAGGAATGCCTTTGTTCACATTTGATGAGATTAGGGCTCAATGCAAGGTAAGTGATATTTACACTATCAAATGATGACAAAATAATAATAATTAGGGTTTAATGTCTCATGCATATATCATTCCATGTGTAGGATATCAATGTTGCAACAATTGACAACACCATGAATAACGTTGAGTGGACTATAGCGGAAATGTTGAACCATCCTGAGATTCTTGAGAAAGCCACAAGTGAACTGGACATGGAAGTTGGTAAAGATAGACTTGTGCACGAATCAGACATACCACAACTCAACTATATCAAAGCTTGTAGTAGAGAATCTTTCCGGCTTCACCCAGCTAATGCCTTCATGCCTCCTCATGGAGCTCGACAAGATACTACTCTCGCTGGTTATTTCATTCCAAAAGGTAAAAGCCATTCATTTAGTCCTTTGACACAATATATATAGTATAGGGTCATATCTAAGTCAGATATCAAAATATACATTTTATCAGTGATTAACTTAACTTAATGCATTTCCTACGTAATAACAGTTTTCAAGGCTGTTTGAGGATCAAATTAACCGAGTTTAGAAACAAGGTTTTCTAATAATATGTTGATTTTTACCATATTTCTACATATTCTAATAATATTCTGAAGTCAGGTGTTTTCAATGTCAATTCATCAAAAACCACACACTTTATCGAACTAATTAAATTAGTTTTTTTTTCAAATAAGCAACTATTCAATTGTGGGCATTTGCCTTTTCTCCATAACAGGAGGCACGGGCTTGTGTAAGGACCTTTTAAAATGCATCTACATCTTCCTGCTCTGTTCGATATCTTATGCAAATGTTAATTTGGTAACATGGACAGCACAAACCACGTAAATGTGATAATAAAACATTAAAACGTAGTAACTCACTTCTTCATTCAATTAAATTAAATTAAAAATGACTACTAAAGCGGGATCGTTTCGTTTAACTTCTTTAACTGCTATACTGGATATTGAATTCCGACAGGATAATTGAAACAACAAATGAGATATAGTATTCGAACATGAGATAATCTAATTTTATGACATGTTTGATTTGTCTGATTGCAATAATAGGTAGTCAAGTTCTTGTCAGCCGTGTAGGGCTTGGTCGGAATCCTAAAATATGGGACGAGGCTAACGTGTTTAAGCCAGAGCGACACCTTGACGGCCGCGTTAAGAGCTCATTGGAAGTGACTCTGATGGAGCCTGAGATGCGGTTTGTGATATTCGGCACTGGTAGGCGTGGCTGTGCAGGTACCAAAATTGGGACATCTATGACCATAATGTTGCTAGCCAGGCTACTTCAAGGGTTCGAATGGACCCTTCCAAATGGTAAAAGTCAAGTTGAGCTTGTTCATGCAAATAACAACTTGTTCATGGCCAAGCCTCTAATCGCATGTGCGAAACATAGGCTGGCTCCAAATTTATACCCAACAATTAGGATCTAAGATTCCAGAAATCATTTCGCTGGTAAAATAATCAGGATAACAGAAGGTTCAGTTAACCGCTAAAACTGTCTGAAACCATATATCAAAAATACTGCACTGTATGTATCACTCCATGTGTTGTTGTATTATTTACTGTCTGTCCATTATTTTCGTAAAAATTAATTCAGGATCCAAGAACTTCTTTTCTTACTGTTTGTTGCATCTTGTTTCATAACGTACTAAACCTGAAAAAAATCACTTGTATATGAGAAGCAAAAAAGAGCGCCCCAACCGGTGGCGAAACCAGAAAATTATTATACCTGGTCACATATATATGTATATATATATATATATTAGTATGATACAAAATAATTAAACAACATAAGTAAAATCATTTTATAATGGATTTCAATAACATCTGTAAACGGAAAAAAATTTAGTTACAAAAATGAAACCTGAAAAATGAAGCTGAAAAGAAAAGAAAATATGGAAATTGTTTTATTAGACAAAAAAACCAGGTGCATTGTCATTCTAGACTAATCTCAATTACTAATTATCTCATTAGGTTAATTATTTTCAAAATGCCAATAATTTCCTTAACCTTTCATTTATAAATCCGAAATTACAATTATAAAATAATGATAATATTTTTTTGAAAGTATAGTAAAATTAAAATTATAAGATAACTACAATTATAAAATAATTATAATATATTTTAGATTGTATAAATTCAAAATTAAAATCATTCAAAATTTTGTGTCAAAAATAATAATAATATATTTTCGATAGTATAATAATAAATTCATTTATAAATTCGAAATTCTAATTATAAAAGTATTGTGCCAAATTTGAATTTTTAAATATGGAAATAAAATATTTTCTATCCATATTTTCGGAACTGTTCATACTAATTCGTAAAATTTGCATTCTAATATATGTAGAATACAATTATCATGTTTGAACTCGAGTCCTACATATTTTAGATTTTTAGTAATGTGTAGATTGTGTATTATTTATTGTTTAGAGTTATGGGCAAAGTGAAAAATGCAAATTCAAAATATATTCAGATTACTGTTATTTACGTAGATGCTTTATTCTAATCTTAGTAGAATTAATGAAAAAGTGTATTTCATTTTCTATTTTGCAGAATATAAATTCTAAAGTTAGTAAAATAAAATCTGAAATTTTTATTTAAATATTTTTAGAACCAAATAAAAATAATTTTATATTGGTATTGGTATTTCTTCGAATGTTCCTATTTTTCTTAATTTTTTGGGTTGTAAAATGATTTATTTTGTTTATTTTCCTATGTAAAAAGGGTATTACATACAAAAATGGTACAAATTTGAAATTAGTATAAAGAGAAGGTTCGAACATAAAATTAAGTCGGTGTTCATTCATTATTTTAAAATAAATACAAAGCAATTTTGTAATTTTTGTGGAATCAGTTGATCTTAGTAAGTTGTGATTGGCTTCTCTCCTAGCTCCAGCTATTCTATAGCCGCGAACTAAGTTTGTAAACAATCTTCATTTTTTTTTGAATGAATGTTAAATTAATTAAAAAAATAAACAGATTTTTACGACGTAATTGCTTAACTGTATTCAAAATAAGAATTTTTTTTTCTATCCCCTTGTGGCTAGCAAAAGCTACATGCATCCTCATAGCTTTTGTTCTTCTTTGATCATAGAGAACGAATTCGATTTCTGACTTGCCTGTCGAGTTCTTGGATCCGACTGTTTGATGTTCGTGGTGTCTCTCCCATGATTTTGTGCATTTAGTTTTCTCCCAACCAGTATTGGTCCTGAATACAAGCTTTAGAAGCTATAGCTTCTGACCCTAAAAAATATTTACAATTTCGGCCCTAATTTTGGATGTATCTCCAATAGATTAGTTGGTGAAATCATCACAATAATTCTTCTGAGATTAAGGGTTCGAGCTTCTTACACCAAAATAATAATATTTCATATTTTATTTAAAAATTTACTAATAAATAGCTCATATTTTATTGTTGGCTTTCAGCCCTTAATTTTATAGGGCCGGGCCTCCTCCAAGCCATGTAGGCTGTTGCGCTAGACATAATGAAAGACGAAAGAATATTTTTTTTGTTTCTTATTCGTAGAAACTATGCCATTCAACCAACTCATGATCATTTAGCAGCTTTTTAAAAGGTTAATCCAAAATTTCTCTTGAGAAAGCGCAAGAGAAAAATACATGATCTCGTGTTTCCATTGGAGATTCGCATAAAATGCATTCCAGATTAATGTTCAAGTTCTAAGAATTGCTTTATTAAGGTGATGAAGAAGAAGAAGAGTCAGTTATTGATGTAGGAAATTATAATGCAGAAGGAGATGCACATGAAGATGACTTTGTTGATGTTAAAGAATTGCATGATGAATATTTTATTTTATGATGATGAAAAAGACTTTACAGTACTAATTTCAAGTCAGATAAAAACCAAATTTCAAACAATTGTGATGCAGCCTTGGCCAGCCTCAATCTCAACACTCTGAAACCATTGTATGGAATAGCATACAATAGCTAAGCTATTGATCGGTGTTTGGTTTAGTGGACAGTTTCAAAGTCTTATTGGCATGATTTATGAATTTACAGATAGAGAGAATGAGAACTCTTGATACAGCCTTGAAACAACTTGAACAAGAAGGATTCAACTAGCTGATCAAATCAGGAGTAGAGAATCTGAACAAACCAAGATTAGAGAAGCTGATCAAACTAGGAGCAAAGAAGTTGATAACTGTTTTAAATGGAGTCGATTTGGCGAGCAACAAAGAAGAGAAAAAGATCAATGCAATTGAGCTCAATCTGGGCTTTCGAGACCTATGTGCTCATCCTAGTATGCATGGAGGACAAGGAAAACAAATAAGAAAGGTACTGGATTGGGCTAGATTTGGATCTAGGCGAAATAAGGCTTTTTCGGCCCAAAAGAGGAATTGCAACCAGAATCTTGATCCACTTACTTTCTTACTCGACCAACAGCACATGCATGGTCTAAATCCCATTAGGAGACACTCCAGCATCAATTTCAAATCGTGGCAAGGAGAAAACCAAAGAAGAACCAGCTTGTTGGTTAATTTTTTATTTGTAATTAAAAACTGATGTAAACCAATTCTAATTAAGATTAAAATTAAACAAAACTATTATGGTTTAAGATTAGGTAATCTTAGATGTTTTTTTATTTATCATTGTGCGCAGCTGAGATTCAATCAATCAATCAACAATTTTTATAATGTTCTTTGTGTTGAGTTTTCTCTCAACTGTTGGGGTCTAATATCCAACAAATCAAGGTTCAAGTTCTTTGGTGTGTCATATCCAGAGAAGGAGAACTAGGAGTGTCATGAGTCTTTCACAGCTTCTATGTCACCATTCGATCCACACCCATGGGTTTGAGTCTTAATCGATAATACTCTGGCTGAAAGAGTATTTTACTAAACAAATTATTCAGCTTTTAGTGAAGCATTGTTGCAAGAGTTGTATTTGAACCTGAGAATATATTATGTTAAGGTTATCAAAAATTAATATCAAAACTTATCCTAAACATTTATCTTTATCGCTCTCTGATTTCTCCATTCTGGTTCTTTTTCAATCATCTTAGCTCGTGATAAGCCAGGCTTATCATAGGGATATGGCGGTTGTGAAAGTTTGAAAGGATCGAGAGTTTACTATGGTGTTACACGAGTAGAGTTGTGAGTTACACATAGGTGAATAACGGAGTGGAATTCAGTATTGAGTCTTATGTGTTACACACGAGGGGATGTGTGTGACACATGGTGGATAGACTTAGAAGAAGTCGGTTGTTGAAGATAAGAGTCTCCACGAATCTAGGAGTATCTACGAGAAGGCAAGATAGAAGATTCAATGAAGATTCATGCCTATCACAAGATATACGAAGTGCGGTATATATAGGTGTGAGGAGGCATTAGAAAAGTTAAGGTTTTTTGAGTGAGAGATCGTTGGTTCTAGAGAGTGTTCTAGACCAAGATTGTTTTGTGTTAAGCAATTGTGAGTTTACCGTCAAAGGAGTTTTTGGTAGATTAAGAATTGGTCTGTCTCTAGTCCAGTGTGATGTTGAGTAAATCGGATTAAACAGATCTAGGGAGATTGTTTAAGAGATTCTTAATATACAAGTTTTCTTTTTCTTGGATATCGTTGAGTTCTTGGTACTGGTTCCCATCAGATCTTTCATTTGGTATCAGAGCGGGTCACCTCTGTAGACTCAAGTCTACTTACAGGTTGAGATCCTGCGACTATCATGGAAACCATGAAGGAGCTCGTGGCGTTGCAGAAACCTATCATGCTGGATGAAGGTAACTTTGGTCACTGGAAGGCTAGGATGCGCCACATTATTCGAGGAATAGACGAGGATGCTTGGACTGCAGTTGAACAAGGATGGACGGCACCAACCATGATTATGGAAGATAAGACAGTTGCTCCTAAACCCAAGGAGAGGTGGACTGACTCTGATAAAGCGTCTTCTAAGTTTAACTCCAAGGCTCTCACCATGATTTTTTCTGCTGTTGATCTTGATCAGTTTAAACTTATACAAGGGTGTGAATTCAGCTAAGGAAGCTTGGGATACTCTGATCAATCATTTCGAAGGTAACACAAGTGTGAGAAGAACAAGGTTGGATCATCTAGCTTCAAGGTTTGAAAACCTACGAATGGAGGACGATGAATCTATTGGAAGCTTCATATCCAAAATAAGCTCTATTGCCAACGAAGCTTCGGTACTTGGTAAGAAATACAATGAAAAAAAGTTAGTTAAGAAGCTGTTACGGTGTCTACCTTCTCGATTTGAGGCATATAAGGCTGTACTCAAAATTGCTGCAAACACGGATGAAATGAAGTTTGACCAGCTCTCTGGAATCCTCAAAGTCCACGAGTTAGAAAGAGTGGAAGAACTACCTAAAGGACATAAAGGAATAGCATTTGCAGCTGAAACAAAGGAGGATGATCGAGTTAAACGGATCGAAGATAACATGAGTCTTATGGCTAGGAACTTCAACAAAATGATCAAAAGGATTGAGAAGGGTCAGAACAGAACCATGAGCCGTTATCAAAACAGAGAAAATGATCGATCTTCAAATCAGCAAGGCAAAAATGAGTCTGGAAAAGGAACTCGAAAGAAGGAGCTACAATGCCATGAATGTGAAGGATTTGGACACTACCGTAATGAATGCCCATTGACAAAGAGGAAAGAGCTAAAATGTATTGAATGCAAGGGCTTTGGTCACACAAGAAGTGAATGTCCTAACAACCTGAAGAAGGAAAAATCACTTGTTTGTTTCAGTGACACAGAATCTGATAGTGACAATGACGATGAGGAGCTCTTGCTGAACTTTGTTGCTTTAGTTGGAAAGGAGGACACTCAGGAATTACTTTCAAACTCAGGCTCAGACTCTGACTCAGAAGATGATCAAAAAGACACCATGGATCTTAAGACGAAATATCGAAGCCTATTTAACAAGTTTACGGAACTCAGTGTTGAAAATCTTCAGCTTATCAAAGACAGAGCAATGTTGAAGGCTCAAGTCAACATTTTGGAATTAAAACAACCCAAATCAAATGACAAATCTAACACTGCTTCCCTTAACTCTGAGAAGAAAGACGAGGTATCTACACTGGAAAGAACCATCTCAGATCAGGCCTACAATTTGAAGAACTTGGAAATCAGATATAATCAAACCAGACAGCTGCTGAGTGAGGAACTCGAAAAAAGCCGACTTCTACAAAGTGAACTCAGTGAAAATTACAAGAAGCTGAGGATGCTCAATACGGGTTCAGACACTCTGGATCACATCCTCACACTAGGACAATCACCTAAGCTTCTTTTGGGTCTAGGCTATCAACGTCATAATTCAGCAACAACTGGTACAACTGATGGGATCAAATTTGTAAAAGAAGTTGCATCTGATAAAACGGTCATCGAAAATCAAAAAGCGCCTCTCATCACAACAACTGCTCCCTCAGTACCTAGACAAGTATTTAAAAAGAAGAATGGATGTCTCTTCTGTGGTAAATCAGGTCACAGGGTCACATACTGCAATTTTCGAAGAAATCAATATCAACGAGCCTGGAGGATGAATATATGCTACATTGAACCAAACAGGTTTGGACATGTGTGGATTGCCAAAACTGATCTCTATCCTACCTTCAAAAATAGAGAACCAAAGACTCCAAAAAGGACTGCAGTTAAAAACCCTGAAAATGATGATGTTAACCACAAGACATACTGCACAAAGAATGCATCTTCTGGAATTGATCAAGTGTCACACATCAAACTCAGTGTGCCACACATATCAGAAGAAACACCTAGTCCGAGACTCCCTCTATCTGAGAATTCTACTCTAGCTAGTGTGGCTTATACTACAATAGAGAGTCACAACAACTCTGAGTTACCTTGGTACTTTGACAGTGGATGCTCAAGACACATGACAGGAAATCGCAATTGTCTATCAAATCTTGAAGAAATCAAGGGAGGAAGAGTTACTTTTGGGGATGGAGGACAAGGAAAGATACGAGGAGTTGGAAGGATGGAACAAGCTGATTTGCCAAGACTGGTGAATGTTTATTATGTGGATGGTCTTAAGGCAAACCTCATAAGCATTAGCCAACTATGTGATGAGGGTCTGCAAGTTACATTTACACAAAAAGAATGCCGAGCTATTGATGAGAAGAGTAACCTAGTGTTATGTGGAACACGATCAGAAAACAACTGCTATATGTGGAAGCCAGTTAATCAATGCCTGACAGCTAAAGAGGGACAGATTGATCTATGGCATAAGAAACTGGGACATATGAACTCTCATGGTCTCTCCAGATTGGTTCGAGCAGAAGTTGTCAGAGGAGTTCCTAGACTTGAGGATCACGCGAATGTCATATGCGGTGCCTGTTGTCAAGGCAAACAAGTCAAGGTTCAACACAAACAGGTAACTCAAACTAACTCTAAACAGATTCTTGAGCTTATTCATATGGACCTTATGGGTCCTATCTCTCCTGACAGTATTGCTGGAAAGCGATACATCTTTGTGTTAGTTGATGATTTTTCTAGGTTCACATGGGTTCGCTTTCTGAAGAACAAATCAGATGCAATTGACAGTTTCCGCATCTTAGCTCTACAACTCAAGCAAGAGAAGGGTGGAATAGTGAAAATCAGGAGCGACCACGGAGGTGAGTTTCAGAATGAACAATTTGATCGATTCTGCCAAGATCAAGGAATACAGCATCAATATGCAGCACCACGAACACCTCAACAAAATGGAGTTGTGGAACGGAAAAATAGAACTCTACAAGAAATGGCTCGTGCCATGCTTTTGGGGAACAACGTACCTTCCAGGTTCTGGGCAGAAGCAATCAACACCGCGTGTTACATCATCAACAGAGTCTACGTGAAACCTAAGACCAAGACAACCCCTTATTAGATCCTCAAAGGGAAAACACCAAATCTTGGTTACTGTCATGTTTTCGGATGTTTGTGCTACATTCTCAATGACAAGGATCACTTGGGGAAATTTGATGCCAAGAGTGATGTTGGAATGTTCCTTGGATATTCAACAAACAGTAGTGCCTTTCGAGTATACAACTCCAGAACAAAGACGATTGATGACAAAGTGAATGTAGTGTTTGATGATCAAATTGGCTTCTATCAAGAAGGTGTAACTCAGAGAAATGTGAGTGTTACACATCAAATCTCTCACGAAGACAACACCCAATCCGATAATGATGAGGATACAAGAGTGGAAGACCAAACTGCATCTGCTGAAATCAAGGTCAACAAAAATCATTCTCCTGAAGATGTGATTGGTGGGGTCTTTGATGAAAGGATAACTCGAAAGAAACAGATTGATTTCAAGGAGATGGTCAAACTAGCTTGCTTCATCACTGAAATGGCTAAACTCGAATGCTTTATTTCACTAACAGAACCCAGGAATATTCAAGAAGCTCTACAAGATGAATTCTGGACAGCATCAATGCATGAAGAAATGGAGCAATTTGTTTGACTTCAAGTATGAGACTTAGTTCCAAGACCTGAGAATGCAAATGTGATTGGAACTAAGTGGATACACAAAAACAAAATCGATGAGAATGGCAATGTGATCAGAAACAAGTCTAGGCTTGTAGCTCAAGGTTACTCTCAGATAGAAGGAGTGGATTTTGACGAAACATTCGCACCTGTTGCACGACTTGAGTCAATCCGTCTTCTGTTTGGAATAGCATGCAACCTTCAAATCAAGCTGTATCAAATGGATGTCAAAAGCGCCTTTCTTAATGGACTGCTCCAGGAAGAAGTCTACGTTTCTCAACCAAAAGGTTTTGAGGATCCACATTTTCCCGAACATGTTTACAAACTGAAGAGAACTCTCTATGGACTGAAACAGGCTCCAAGAGCTTGGTATGAGAGACTCACACTGTTCCTAGTTACTGCCGGGTTTAAAAGAGGAGGAGTTGACAAAACCCTTTTTGTCAAAGGGTCAGGCCAGAACCTACTGGTAGTTCAAGTTTATGTCGATGACATCATATTTGGAAGTACATCACAACATCTTGTTGATGAGTTTGTACAAACAATGAAGAAGGAGTTCGAGATGAGCATGGTGGGTGAACTAAACTACTTCCTGGGTCTGCAAATCAAACAAATGAAAGACGGGATCTTCATTTCTCTGAGTACCTATGCAAAAAACTTGGTGAAACGGTTTGGTATGCAAACTAGCAAAAGTGCCTGAACTCCCATGAGCACTACGTCAAAACTTTCACGTGATGAAGGAGGAGTCAAAGTTGATGAAAAACTGTTTAGAGCCATGATAGGCAGTTTGCTCTACCTCACAGCCACCCGACCAGATCTGTGCTTAAGCGTGGGCATTTGTGCACGCTATCAGGCTGCTCCAAAGGAATCACACATGAAGGCTCTGAAACGTGTCATAAAATATGTGAAAGGTACGTTGGATTTTGGTCTTCACTACTCATTTGAAACCAATGTCAACCTTGCAGGTTTTTGTGATTCTGATTGGGCCGGGTGTGTAGACGATCGGAAAAGCACGTCTGGTGGATGTTTCTTCCTCGGTAACAACTTGGTTTCCTGGCACAGCAAGAAACAAAACTGTGTATCTCTGTCCCCAGCTGAAGCCGAATAAATTGCCCTTGGGAGTTGTTGCACACAACTACTATGGATGAGACAGATGCTAGTGGATTACGGTATCAATTCTGATTCTCTCTTGGTTCATTGTGATAACATGAGTGCCATAAACTTATCTAAGAACCCCATCCAGCACTCTCGAACTAAGCATGTTGACCTTAGACACCACTTTGTGCGAGAGTTGGTTGAGTTAAAACTAGTTGTAATCGAACATGTACCATCTGAGAATCAACTTGCTGACATATTCACTAAACCTTTAGAGTTAAATTGTTTTTTGGGTCTCCGAAAAGCATTAGGAATCGTTCAACTCTGATTAGTTACCAATGACTGGAAGGAAGGATGAATGTTGGTAGAAAAGTCACATGTCAAGTTACAGACATCTCGTTTTAAACTCAAAAGTTTGCATAGGGTAGAGTTACACACTGGAACTAGTGTTCACAAAGTCACATACTCCAATTATGAAGGACACTCATCTTGGGTCAGGATGCTACCACATTTTCGATCTAAGCTTGATCACTGTCTGGATTGGATAGTGAAACTGAAAACATGTTGCGTGTAACACACAGTTTGCTGTGTTTAACACAAGTTCTTCCCAGTGTGATAAGTACTCGTCCTGGATCAGGGTGTCACCCCACTTTGCATCCGGTGTCGATCACTGCTTTGATTGGGCAACTCTAGAATAAATAAATAAAAAAAAAAATGAGGACTAATAAAAAAAAAAAAAAGGGAGGAGAGTAAACAAGAATTACCCAATATGATAAACACTCGTCCTGGATCTGGGTGTTACCCCACTTTGAATCTGGTGTCGATCACTGTTTTGATTGGGAAGGGACATGTTCTTGGTTTTTCAAAAAAATTGTGACTGTGTTATACCCTTGAAACAGTGTGTGACCTCCCTATGTGAGACTAATCTGTGACAGCTACTCGGCTGAGAAAAAGCTACTGATTTGCAAAGATTCACTAACCTCTCTAAAATGTTTTCTCTGTAACAGTGATGTGGGGTAAGTATACTGATTTCATCTCACTCCTTCCCAGACACATAAGATGAGCTGTTCTAATACATTAAGTGATTCTCAGATGAACATTTCAGATAAAAGTTACTCATCCCCATGGTACAAATGTGTTTTGCTTAGAATGCTAAGGATGGGTTCTCATGATTAGTTTCATAGTCACTCTTGTTCACATATGATGGGCTTGGGCCAAGAATTGTTATATATGTGACTAATGAACATGTTCTAAGTGCAAGTTTTTAGGGTTTATTCTTCTCTCCTGTTCGCATCTCTCACTTTCGGCGACATGCATCAACGCACGAGATCGCACAAATCCAGTGCCTCATCATCACACGGTCAAGTCTCCGACTCTTCTGATCATGATCATCGCAGCTCTAAGAAAAGGTCTCGGTTTGAAACAGGCAGTGCAAGTCATCAAACATCATCAGCCGGCAATCGATCACCCGGTCAACCTCATACCTTTCCACCGAAGGAATCAAGATACGAAGCTCATTGCTTGAGATTTACTGAGTGTGTGCGATCGCAACCTGAGATGTATCTTCCTCCATCTCCGCCTTACAGTTCTAAGTTCTTCACGGAGGCAGCCTATGACAGAGATTACTGGAGGAGTAATGGTGTATGTTCGTGGTGACATGTATGAAGTCTCTCCAGGCGTGCTCAATTTGCTGTATGATCTTCATCCTGGAGATTGTACTTATGACATGCATTCAGAGAACTTGGACTCGGTTGTCTCCTTTCTCACGAATGGACAACACCGAAGATGGGAAGGTATGTGCTCCAAGTTTCTCACAGCCACAAATCAGGTTCTCTACAAACTGTGCTGCTCAAACTGGATGCCAACCATGAATCATGCGAATATGAAGCCTGATTGCTTGAAGTTTCTTTACTCACTTCATCATAAGAAGGGGGCTGATTTTGGGATCATTGTGTATGAGCAACTATTGGCAATGGCTAATACGGCGGAAGATTCTCAACGCAGGATAGGATTTCCTACTCTCATTCAACAGCTTCTCAGTTCTCAACGTATTGTTCCAAATCGTGAAGGGGATGAAGAAGTCACGGGATACCCTACAGTCTTAATCAAGGATTGCAAGGCTGGACGAGGAATTGGTGGAGTCAGGCAACCACCAAATCTGGGTGATGACCTGCAAAAAGTCATTGACTTACTCCGTACCATTCAACTCAGGAGTCGAAGTAAGTTTTCTGATTCTGGTGTTTGATTATCCTTTCTCATGTGTTTTTATCTAATTGTGCACTCAAGCAGGGGGAGAATATGGTGATGCAGTGCCAGTGCATATTGTTGACAGCGATGATGATGAGTAGTCTTTAGAATTCTGCTTCTTTTTGCTGTTGAATTGTTTCTAGCTGAATTCTGATGTTTTTCTGTTCTATTGACTTTGGTGTTTTTTTTAACGGTGTTAGCCTTTTGAACCTATGAATTTTTTTTTAAAATGCATGAGACATGTTGTTGGATAAGTTCTTTAAACAGGTGCTTGAGTTGTCACATTAAGATAAAAAGGGGGAGAATGAAAGTTTGAAAGGATCGAGAGTTTACTATGGTGTTACACGAGTAGAGTTGTGAGTTACACATAGGTGAATAACGGCGTGGAATTCGGTATTGAGTCTTATGTGTTACACACGAGGAGATGTGTGTGACACATGGTGGATAGACTTAGAAGAAGTCGGTTGTTGAAGATAAGAGTCTCCACGAATCTAGGAGTATCTACGAGAAGGCAAGATAGAAGATTCAATGAAGATTCATGCCTATCACAAGATATACGAAGTGCGGTATATATAGGTGTGAGGAGGCATTAGAAAAGTTAAGGTTTTTTGAGTGAGAGATCGTTGGTTCTAGAGAGTGTTCTAGACCAAGATTGTTTTGTGTTAAGCAATTGTGAGTTTACCGTCAAAGGAGTTTTTGGTAGATTAAGAATTGGTCCGTCTCTAGTCCAGTGTGATGTTGAGTAAATCGGATTAAACAGATCTAGGGAGATTGTTTAAGAGATTCTTAATATACAAGTTTTCTTTTCTTGGATATCGTTGAGTTCTTGGTACTGGTTCCCATCAGATCTTTCAGGTTGTTCCTCGATATATCTCTCGTCCGGCGCGGACTCATCTTGACTGGTTGAAGGAGCATATCATTCGGTGGCTCGGACCTGTGTGAAAGTGGTGACCATAGTAGATTATGGTGGCTAGGGTTTTGAGAGACGGAGCTTCTATCAGAAACGAGCATAAGTTGGCCGCATGATGCCTTTGAGGTGAGTGCTCTCTGACGATACACCTTTGATGGAACCTCCGCTGGAATCGGACACAGGCGCGGTGAAATCATGGATAACCTGATTTGCCTCACTAGTGTTCAATCGGAGTCAGAGGTGTCAACTTCCTCTGTCTTCTTCATATGCTTGAATCTCCTAATTGCTTAGATTGACTTCTTTTACTCATTTTTTTTGCCTTGTAACCTAGTCTCATCGTCATTGCTTTCGAACACGGTCTGTGTATTGTTCCGGTTCCCTTTAGGATTGGTGTTCATCAATTAATGAAAATTATTAATTAAAAAAATCACAACGAAATAAATTTGTCCAGATTGAATATTATATAAATTTCAGACATTATTTTATTCCACATCAACGTAAGGCCAACGACAATGCCCACATATTAAAAAGATACAACGCAGAATACTTTTTTTTTTTGAGAAATACAATGCAGAATACTCATACAGTACGGATGATAGTTTCGTGTCCATCGTCTTGAAACGGTTCTTTTATGGAACCGTAATACCTGCACATGGAGAACGCAAGTTCATGATACTGATTGGTTGAAACCCAATTTCTATGTTTGGACTTACTTGGGAAGAACACTTATTTGTTTTTAATCTAACTTCCCATTCTTTTTTATAAGATGTTATTACAAAATGTTAATGCAAATGTGAAACATTACGGTGGCGTATATAGTTTCAGTTAACAAAAGAAAATATTTAAAATACTAAATATAAATGATTTAGCATAGTGATTTTAGTTAGAAAACATGTAAAATCGAATGAAAGTGAGCACTACACACCAATTTTTTAAAAATCGCTAGACGGTGATTAGGCGTCTTATAGAGAATTATTGTTTAGACGGATGCCTAGGCCATTTTTTGAATGCTTAAAACTGATTTTTATAAAATCGGTTTGAAAAAATAGATCTTTTAGACGCTGTCTATACCGATTTTTTAAAACAGTGCTATACACCTACGTACCATCGTGACTAATTGTTATATATATATACTTACTTCCACATTTGGTACCGCGAGCTAAAGGTCGACCGCACTGACGGATTACCCCAACAGCGTAATTGACGTCGATGAGAGCCGCTCTCTGTGGGGTTACAGAAGGACAAACGCACCACGCTGGAGTCGTTCTTATTCTACGACAACATTCTGCAGGGGGAGACTGCCTCAACATTAATATCTTGCACGCGATAATTAACAAGCGACGTTGAGCATGGCAGTAGTTTTCTGCAACTGTCTGCTCGAGGGTTACACTGAAAATCATCATGAGTATGATTAGTGACTTCAACATAGCTCTCTTCTCCTCCATTGTTTCTCCTAATGAACTTGTTACGTTTTATATTGAGAGAATATCGCTCCGCTCCCTATTTATAAAGACAAAGGTTCACATATAACCGGTTAAATATATGTGGTTCTCCTCATTTCTCATATCAACTTATATGTCGGTGCTATACAACAAAATATGATGTCTAATATGTAATCAGTATGTTTCCCGCTAATGTCCTTATCATTTTTACTGTATGTAGTCTTATGTACACCATGTAATAGTGTAAACGTACTGTGCTACAATTTGATTATAGTTTTCGTAGAAAATTCACGGTTAAACCTTCTTATTCTGTGTGCCATCATGTTTCCCGTTTTTTTTTTTTTTACTTACCAAAAAAAATTCTGACTTTTCAGAACATTTAGGTTATATAACCCTTCCAACTATTAATTTCGAGATGGTCCATTTAGGTTATGTCGATCTTTCTTCTCCAAGTACTTATGGTAACAACGAGATATGGCCATACAGTTCCTACAAAGAAGACAGTTCCTACAAAGAAGACAGTTACTACTGTTTTTTCTAGCAAAACTCAATCTACTACTTCCCAAAACATTACAGATACATGGTCAAAAATAGCACCTCAGAGGACGAACAATCACGCCTCTAGCCTAGGCTAGCGCTCCAGGTCGCCGTTCAGACATGAGGCGTCCCTACACAAGGAACATAAGGTTAGTCATCATCATTGATACTTAAACATGGTAACACCATTTTATGATCATAAAACAATGCTAACACACATATCGTTGACACTGTAACATGATTCCATGATCTCAAGCTCAGTAACAACACTTGCAACAAAACCCTTGACTATATGGTCGTGACCCTCCTAAGGTATTGCATTTTGGTGATGTTCCTACTGAACATGCAGAAGTTGTGAACATGTCCAAAGAGCGAGATGATCTGTTACATGAGTTATGTTCGAACTTGGTCAGGAGAAGATGCTGGCTGCTGCTAACAAGCACCACATGGACATTCACTTTCAGCAAGGAGATTAGATGTATTTAAATTAAGACCGTATAGACAATCTTCTGTAGCTCAAAGGTATAATGAAAAGCTAGCACCAAGGTTCTTTGGACTGTTCCAAATTGAAGCTACAGTTTGTTTGTTGGCTTACAGATTTAAGTTACCAGCTCATATTGTAATCCACCATGTGTTCCATGTTTCATAGTTGAAACTGTTTGTTTTTTACCAACCGCTTGTGTTACACAAAAATCGTAGTGTGTTACACACGAATACGAGAGAAAGAATAAGATAGAATTATTCCAGAAGATTTTGACTAAATTAACTTGTCTAAAGTTACATAGATATTATTGAGATTCTGCGTGTTTGTACAACAAATCATTGATCTTTATATAGAGATCGAATCATTGAAATGTATAAGACACAACTCTTCATACAAAGACACAATATAAAGAGTTACAACTTTCTGTGTAAATAACTAACTCATGTTAATGTACTAAGGAGAGATTAGATTATATAGTTTAACACTCCTCCTTAATCATATCTCGACTTCACGCCAAGCTGCTTCCTGAGATCTTCAAACCGTGAACAGCCCAATGCCTTTGTGAGAATGTCCGCAACTTGATCATCCCCTTTGCAATACTTCAGTTCAATGATCCCCTTCTGCTCAACTTCCCTCACGAAGTGGTACTTGATCTCTATGTGCTTTGTCCTTCTGTGTTGCACCGTATTCTTCCCAATTGTTATTGCTGATTTGTTGTCACATAGGATTGGAATGCCTCCTTCAGTCTTCTGACCAAAATCTTCAAACAGTCTTGTAACCACACAGCTTGATTTGCTGCTGCACATACGGCTATGTACTATGCCTCAGCCGTTGATTGTGCCACTGTTTGTTGCTTGCTTGACTGCCAACAAAACATGGCTGAACCAAGACTGAACACATAACCTGAAGTGCTCTTCTTGTCTTCTTTAGAACCACCCCAATCACTATCTGTGTAGCCCATAAGTCTTGGTTCCTTCACACTTGTAAAGTACACTCCAAAGTTTGATGTTCTTTTGACATATGTTAACACCCTTTTGGCTTCTTGGTAGTGTTTCATACCAGGTGATGACATATATCTTGAGAGATAGGCGCTTGCATACATCACATCAGGTCTTGATGCACACAAGTACAAAAGCCCTCCAACAATCCTTCTATACTTAGTCGGATCTCCATACTCTTTGTCATCCTCAACTCCTTTCTTTTGTGGTGTAAGTGGAGTTCTTGCACTCTTGCTCTCTCGCATCCCAAACTTATCAACAAGTTTGTTTGCATACATTTCTTGTGAAAGAAATATGCCTCCATTGTCTTGAATTACTATCATTCTAAGGAAATAGTTCAGTAATCCAAGATCCACCATTTCGAATTCTTTCTTCATGTTTTCCTTGAATGTGTTGATGATCTCAACATTGTTTCCAGTGATGATTATATCATCCACATATAGACTCACGATCAACACATCTACTCCTTGCTTCTTGATGTATAAAGCTGGATTATTCATACTCCTTTCAAACCCGTTTTGAAGAAAATATAAATCTATCCTTCCATACCATGCCCTTGGAGCTTGCTTTAAACCATACAAAGCCTTGTGTAGCCTTAACACCTTTTCCTCATTTCCTTGCGTCACATACCCAGGTGGTTGTGTGACATACACTTCTTCCTTCAGTTCCCCATTGAGAAAAGCTGACTTCACATCCATCTGATACAAACGCTACTTCATCTGAGCTGCATATGCGAGTATGGCTCTTATTGTATCATGTCTTGAGATAGGGGCAAACATCTCAAGGTAGTCAACACTATATGATTGAGAGAATCCTCTTGCAACAAGCCGCACCTTATGCTTGATGTGATTGCAGTTTGCATCGGTTTTGATCTTATAGATCCACTTCGCACTTATCACATTCTTCTTCTCTGGCTTGTCCACTAGTTCCCATGTCTTTTTTTTCTCAATCATGGTGATTTCTTCATTCATTGCCTTTCTCCATTCCTTGTTACCACACGCTTCATCATAAGTGTATGGTTCTTCATGTGCATGAAGACAATACTCTATTGCTTGAGCCGCCTCTTCAAGCTCTACTCTTGGTGCCTTTTCCATGATCTCAACCATGGACTTAAACTTCTTTGGTGGCTCAGAATCTTCTTCATCTTCACCACTAGTATCATGATCATTATTTTGAATGAAAACAGGTCTGGAAGTACCTTCGGTTTGTGTTTGTTCCTCAGGCGATTGAGAGTCTTCCATAGACATCTCCAATGTCTTCTTGACTTCTTCTAGCCTTTTCCAGTCCCACTTCTTGCTTTCCTCAAACTCTACATCTCTTTATACTTCAATCTTCTCATTATCCAGGGTGAGAACTCTATAGCCTTTGGATTGATTGCTATATCCAATAAAAATTCCACGCTTTACCTTGATATCTAACTTCCTCCTCTTCTGATCTGGAACATGTATGTAACATATGCTACCAAACATTTTCATGTGTGACACATCAGGTTTGTGTCTACACCACTTCTCTATAGGAGTGACATCATCTTCTATTGCCTTTGATGCTAGACGATTTTGAAGATATGAGGCAGTGTATACCGCTTCTGCCCATAACTTGAGAGGTAAATCTTGCTCTGCCAACATAGTTCTAGCCATCTCCACTAAGGTCCTATTCATCCGTTCTGTTGCACTATTTTGTTGTG
Source organism: Moricandia moricandioides (assembly GCA_905132885.1). Classification (NCBI taxonomy): domain Eukaryota; kingdom Viridiplantae; phylum Streptophyta; class Magnoliopsida; order Brassicales; family Brassicaceae; genus Moricandia; species Moricandia moricandioides. The sequence continues at coordinate 30,193 of CAJHQQ010000341.1, read as the reverse complement.
GTGAAGAAGGCAAGGTAACTTGCTTGTTGATTCCTTCTTCTTCACAAAACCGGTTGAATTCTTGTGAATTGAGCTCACCACCACCATCTGATCTCAATGTCTTGATAGTACAACCTGATTGCTTCTCCACCATTGCTTTGAACTTTTTGAACAATGAGAATGTCTCTGATTTTTGCTTCATGAAATATACCCAACATATGTGAGTATAGTCATCCAAGAATAGCAACAAGTATCGGCTTCCATCAATAGATTGGTGCTGCATCGGCCCACATACATCCATATGTACAATCTCAAGCTTTTCACTTGTCTTAGTTTGAGATTCTTTTGGGAAGCTTTTGCGTGATTGCCTTCCTAGTCTACACGCCTCACATGCTCCCTTCCTAACTTTAATTTTTGGTAACCTCTTTACCAAGCCTTTGTCTTGCATTTGTTGCAACCTTTTGTCTCCTACATGACCAAGTCTCTTGTGCCATGTCTCCATTTTGCCTTGCTCACTTGCGCTCATGGCTTCTTGTTCCTGAGCCGAACTCATCCTGATTATGTAGCTCTTGTGAGTCATTGGGATATTCATTATCCTCCTTCCTTTTGCATCCTCTATGATGCATCTATTCTCTTGAAAATTCACCCGGTATCCACTTGAAACAATTTGTGGAACACTCATCAAATTTTTCGCCAAACCCGAAACCAAGAACACATTCCTGATGGTCCTCTTGCCACCATTAGTCATGACAGTAATATCTCCCTTACCGGCTTTCATGACTATGCTTCCATTTCCAATCTTTATTGGAACCTTGATACTCCTATCAAGTCTTGAGAAGTAAATATCCTCCTTTTTCATATGATTAGTTGCTCCACTGTCTACTAACCAGACATCTTCCATCACTGTTGTTGCTTCACTCGCACTGAACAACATATGATCTTCATTAAAGTCTTCTTCTTCAAGACTTAAATGTGCTTTCTCCTTTTTCTTTGTGTAGCACTGATTTGCAAAATGGCCTATCTTGCCACAGTTGTAACACTCCTTGTTACTTTTGTAATCCTTATTGGGATCATCCTTCTTCTGTTTCCTAAAGCACTCACTCTCATTGTGATTGTTCTTCTTGCAGAAAACACACCACTTCTTGCCTCCACGGTGTTTTGAGTTGTTTTGTGTGACACCAGAATTTTTTTGTTTCACACGAGCATCGAATGCTCCTTCACTTGTGCTTTCTTCTCTTACAACCAGCCTTGCTTCATGAGCCTTCAAAATCCCGATCAATTATGCCATCTTTGTTGAAGTCAAATCGCTTGTTTGCTCCAATACACTGACTATACTATCAAACTTTTCTGGGAGAGAGATAAGTATCTTTTGTATGAGTTGGATGTCTGTCTTCTGTTCTCCATGATAAGTTAATTGATTTGCCACTGCAACTAAGTTATCTGTGAAGATCTTGATGTCTTCATTCTCATCAATCTTCAGATTTTCGTACTCCCTTCCCAACGTTTGAAGTCGAATCAAACGGACTTGAGGAGAGCATTCATACTCTGCCTTCAACGCATCCCACGCCCCTTTAGATGTTGTTGCTACTGCAATCCGTGAGAAGATCTCATTCGATACGGCAGTTTGCAAAATTTGCAGAGCCATCATGTTGTTCGCCATCGCTTCTTCTCTGAGCGATATTGCCCTTGCTATCTCAGGGGTTTCATGCACTTGTGATGGTGGGGCTCCCATGCCTTCTTCAACCACATACCATAACTTCCTGGTCTTGAGAATGGTTGTCATCTTAATGCTCCAGAAGCTGTATTTCTCCCCATCGAATATGGGAATCACTTGATTTTGATTATGCATCGTTTCGTGTCCCTCCGATAAATCGTATGCCAAAAATTTCTAGCCTCCTTTTCTCCACGCCAAGTGTTTCTCTTACTAGTGCTTTTTAGTTTTCCTCTCAACCGTAAAACTCTGATACCATGTTTGTTTTTTACCAACCGCTTGTGTTACAAAAAGATCGTAGTGTGTTACACACGAATACGAGAGAAGGAATAAGATGAAATTATTCCAGAAGGTTTTGACTAAATTAATTTGTCTAAAGTTACTTAGATATTATTGAGATTCTGTGTGTTTGTTTACAGCAAATGATTGACCTTTATATAGAGATCGGATCATTGCAACGTATAAGACACAACCACTACAAGAAAACAGTGCAATACTGAGGGAAATTCCGAGGGAACGTTGGTTCCTCGGAATATTCCGATGCTATTCCGAGGAAATTCCTAGGAAACGCAATTTCTGTGTTTCCTCGGAATTTCCTCGGAATATACCTAGGAAATTCCGAGGAATACAATTTCCCTCGGAATTTTCCGATGAAATTCCGAGGGGAAAAAATCCCTCGAAATAAACTGAGGAAAATCCGATGAGAAATTATAGCCGTTAGTTAGCCGTTGTGGTATTTCAAAAATTCCGAGGAAATTCCGACGGCAATGGCTAGTGCCTCGGAATTTCCTAGGTATTTCGTGGGAATTGTCGGCAGATTTCATCTATAAATACAAGCACCCCTCATCCTCTTCATTCACTCCATATCTTCATCCTCTCTCATTCTATTTTGCACACACGAATCTGATTGAAAAAAACATGTCTTCTTATAATTATCATCGCTCGTGGATCGATCGACCTCATATGGATCCGAACACGAGATTGCTTACGCCAGAATTCGAAAGTGGTCTAAAGGAATTCATGGGGAAAGCTCTCAACCAACCGGAAGCTGAAACGGGTATGTTAAGATGTCCTTGCTCTAATTGTAAAAATAGGAAGGTTATTAAACAGTTAGATGTTTGGACTCATCTATATATTCGAGGGTTTACACGGAGTTAAAAAGTTTGGTATCATCATGGGGAAACTGGTTATGAATATGGTAGTACTAGCGAACCTCAGCCTGCGGTTAGGTTAGAAGAACCAATTAGAACGGGCGTAGATTATGGTGTAGGTACTGAGCAGATGGTAAATGATCATTTTAGAGGGGAAGATTTACCCAATGCAGAAGCTAGGAGATTTTATGATATGTTGGATGCTGGAAAGCAACCTTTGTACAAAGGTTGCAGAGATGGTCATTCAGCTTTATCATCTGCAACAAGACTGATGAGCATTAAATCTGATTATAATTTGGCTGAAGACTGTGTGGATGCGATTGCTGATTTTGTAAAAGGTGTTCTACCTGAGGATAATGTTGCCCCTGGTTCATACTACGAGGTTCAGAAACTGGTAGCTGGTCTTGGTTTATCGTATCAGGTAATAGATGTATGCAGGGATAACTGCATGATTTATTGGAGGGCGGATGAGCAGCTGGATACATGCAAGTTTTGTGGGAAGGCTCGTTATAAAGATACGAGTGGAAGAGTTCCAGTGCCATATAAAAGGATGTGGTATTTGCCTTTGACGGAAAGGTTGCAGAGGTTGTATCAGTCTGAACGCACAGCGCAACCAATGAGATGGCATGCAGAGCATTCAACGGATGGTGAGATTAGACATCCTTCAGATGCAAAAGCTTGGAAGCATTTCCAGTCGACCTATCAAGAATTTGCGTATGAGAGAAGAAATGTCTACCTTGGATTATGTACAGACGGTTTCAGCCCATTTGGGAAGCATGGGAGACAGTATTCTCTATGGCCAGTCATTCTCACACCATACAACTTACCGCCAAACTTGTGCTTGCGTCGAGAGTTTTTGTTTCTCTCCATTCTCGTTCCCGGGCCAGAGCATCCTAGGAGATCACTTGATGTGTTTCTACAGCCACTAATATATGAGTTGCAACAGCTATGGGGTCAAGGTGCTGAAACGTACGATGTTTCGTGTAAAGAAAACTTCCAAATGCGGACAGTACTTATGTGGACAATAAGTGATTTTCCAGCATATGGTAGGAAATTCCGAGGAACAGCCTCACCAATAGGAACACATGCAGAGAATATTCTCTGATTCTCGAGAATTCCGAGGGAATTCTGAGGGAATTCGATATTCCGTCGGAATTCCCTCGGAAATTTTCATTACCCGGGAAACCAAACCGCCAAAATTTTCGCGAAAAGTCAAATATTGAGGATTCCGACGGATTCATATTCCGTCAGAAATCTCGGGTTTTAAACCCGAGACTGTTCTTCTTCTTCCCCATTCTCTCTTTCTCTCTTCCTCCCTTGCGATTTTCCGGCGATTTCTCTCCCCCTTGCGATTTTCCGGCGAATCCCCTCCAAATCCACCTCTAAATCCATTCCTAGTCCCCATGTAAGTTCTAGATCCGATTTTCTTAGGTTTTTAGCGAATTTAGATTGTTAGGATTGAGATTAGATTGTTAGATTTAGATTGTTAGGTTTATTAGATTGTTAGGATTGTTAGATTGTTAGGTTTTAGGGTATTTGATTTAGATTAGGGTTTTAGGGAATTTGATTTTGATTAGATTTTAGTGAATTTGATTTTGATTAGGGTTTTAGGGAATTTGATTTTGTTTTTAAAATTCAATTTTGATATTAAAATATATATTTGGATTTTTATAATTATTAAAATAAATTTTATAATTTATAAGTAAGTTTAAAAGTAATTTACTAATTATTTTAACCATTTTTATAATTTATAAATATTTTTATAATTTATAATTTATAAGTAAGTTTAAAAGTAATTTACTAATTATTTTAACCATTTTTATAATTTATAAATATTTTTTTAATTTATAATTTATAAGTAAGTTTAAAAGTAATTTACTAATTATTTTAATCATTTTTATAATTTATAAATATTTTTTTTTAATTATGAAACTATTTTTGTGTTTTTATAACAATTTTAAATCTTTATTTTCATTTATATTTTTAAAAACTAATTTTAAATCTTTATTTTAAAAAAATTATAGGGATTCTGGTGAGCAGAGTACGAGGGCTCGACCTCGTCGTTCCGCACCGCTAGGCCGTGCTCCTTCGACGACCCCTTCTCGGGTTTCGTCCACTCGGGGTTCTTCTTCATCATCGCAGAACATCCATCAGGCGGTTCATCAGGCGGTTCCTCCGATTGCTGATGAGGCTCCTCCTGTCGTTCACGACTTTCCGGACATTCCCGAGCCTCCTGTCGCTCCAGGAGTGATGTCTGTTGCACAGCTGGTGCAACAGCCAGGTCGTGAGCATCTCCCCTATCTCACTCAATATCCTAGGGGACACAGACAGACTTGGTAAGTGAAAGTTTTTTTTTTTTCTTTTAAAAATTTGATTCATTATTAATAATTTGCTTCTAATATTAGGTTCGACCGATCCCATAACGGGATCAGCGCTTGGATCAACAGGATGATGTACTCCGACCTCAGGAGGGGATACAAAACCTTCTCGGTGATGCCTGACAACGAGAAGGAGTTGTGGTTTCGTCAGTTTGCTGTAAGAATTCTAACTTTTTTAAATTTCTTTTTTTTCTTTAATATTATATTTTTACTAATCATGTTTTTTTTCAGCAAGAGTTCACCTGGCATCCCGATAACACGTCGTTCATCCGTAACGCCTTCGTCCAAAAGTGTATGGAGAACTATGGACGACAAATATATGAGTGGAAGCAGAAGTGGCTCAAGAATAAGGTATTATCTTTTTTACTTTATTAATATATTTTTCATTCTATTTAACTTTTTCATATTTTTTTTTCATTAAAAGGTCCCAAAGTCGATCAACCCGACGGTCTGGGAGGAGTTGTGTATCCATTGGAACAAGACCGAGACGAAGGAGATCTCTAACACCAACTCCACCAACCGCAAGAGCGATCGTGGCGGGAAGGGCATCTTCGTGCACAATTTGGGTGCTCAGTCTATTCCCACTCTCGCAGACAAATTGGTAAGTTGAAACTCCTTTTCTTCTAAATTTAAAATATTTTTATTTTTCCTGTATTCTAATGTTTTTTTTTACTTATGTGTTTTCTTAGGCGGAAGAAAATGATGGCGACACCGTGGGTGATTTCGATTTGTACGAGAGGATCCACACCAACAAGACGACGGGCCAGATTGATGACGGTCTTGCGAAGGAAGTGGTCTCCCTGGTGGACAGTATGAAGGAATACCAAGAGGCCCGTCTCTCCCAGATCCAGGCCGATCTCGACTCCACATCCACTGCATCGACTGCCCTCTCCAAAGTTCAAATCGACGAGCTTCTTGTATCGGTAAGATATTTTCTAAATATTCAATTCATTTATATATTTTATAATCTTTTTTCTATGATTATAATTTTAAATTTTCTTTTTCAGGCGATTCCAAAGAAGAAGGGACGTTTGGTCGGTTTGGGTCGTCGATCCAAGCCGATTCCTTCTACATCCCAGGTGCCGGTTGATCCTATGCTGATAGATCAACTGAAGGATAAGGATGACCGCATCGCTATGTTGGAGGCGAAGATGGCGGCTCAAGAGGCTGCTAGTAAGGCAGAAAAGAGGCGGACTGAGAGGATGATGGAGGCGTTCATGAAGAAATTCCCAGACCATAACTTCGACGACGACGACGACGAGGACGAGGACGAGGAGTAGTTCTTTTTATTTCTTCTTTCTGTTTTTAATTTTCTGTTTCGAATATTACTTTTTAACATTATCTATATTATGTTTTTTATTTAAATTTCAATTTTCAATTTAAAAAATTTTAATTTTATTTTCAAATTTTAATTTAAAAAAAATAAATTTATATTATTTTAAAAAAATTAAATATTACGAATATTCCGAGGAATGATATTCCTCGGAATATTCTGAGGGATACAGTTCCTCGGAATTTCCTAGGTATATTCCCAGGAAATAAATCCGTCGGAATATCCCGACGGATTTCTTCCTGGGAAAATTCCGACGGATTTTTTTCCATCGGAAACTACCGACGGACTGCTTCCTCGGAAATTTCCGTGGGAATTCCGACCAATTGTTCCATCGACAATATTCCTCGGAATGTCCTCGGAATTGTGTCCGTCGGAATCTCCTCGGAATATTCCGAGGAAATTTCGACGAAAACTATGATTCCGAGGAAATTTTTCCGAGGGACTTTTTGTTCGGAATATCGTCGGAATCGCTTGATTCCGACGACATTCCGAGGAAAATGTCCCTAGGAATCGAGGTGTTTTCTTGTAGTGAACTCTTCATACAAAGACACCATATGAAGAGTTACAACTTTCTGTGTAAATAACTAACTTATGTTAATGTACTAAGGAGAGATCAGATTATATAGTTTAACAGAAACAAGCTGTCTCTGAGAATGTGCAGGTTCAGCCATTACCACTTATACTCTCGTCATATTCTGAATGGATCACAGAACTGGAGCTGCTTAAAGAAATCCGTCGTTCAACATAGAGTGTGGGAGATCGAGGTGTTGGTGCATGCAATGGTTTCAGCTACCTGAATTCGAGTCTACTTGGGAACCATGGGATCGTTTGTGTGCTCAATTTCATCTTCTTCATCTTGAGGACAAGGTGGTTTCATTATGAGAGGTTATTGATAAGCTTAAGGTACCTTTGGCACTTTTGATTAAGAAGAAAAAGAGATTTGGTCGTGTGGTAAGGAACATGTTCGTTACTGAAAGCGGCTGAAGTGAATAGCAGAGAAAGAAGATAATACTCGGTCTTAAAGAATATCGTACTAAATAAGTTATTCAACTTTCAGTGAAGTGTTGCTGTTTTATATTATGCGAGAGTTGTATTGAACCCAAAGAGTACATTACGTTAAGGTTATCAAAAATTAATATCAAAAGCTTATCCTAAACATTTATCTTCATCGCTTTCTAATTTCTCCATTCCAGCTCTTCTTCAATTTGCTTAGCTTGTTATAAGTCAGGCCTATCATAGGGATATGGAGGTTTTTCCTCGATATCTCTCTCGCCCGGCGCGGATTCACCTTGACTGGTTGAAGGAGCATAGGTGGGTGCTCTCTGACGGTACTCCCTTCATGTAACCACTGCTAGACTTGGACACTTGGTGCGGTTCAATCGTGGATAACATGATTTGCCTCACTAGTGTTCAATCGGAGTCAGAGGTGTCAACCTCTGTCTTCTTCATATGCCCGAATCTACTAATTTCTTAGATCTTTTACTCATTGTTTTTACCTTGTAATCTAGTTTCATCGTCGTTTCTGTGGAACATCGTCCGTGTACTGTTCCGGTTCCCTTTGGGATTGGTGTTCAATTAATGAAAATTATTAATTAAAAAATCAAAACAAAATAAATTTGTCCCGATTGAAAATTATATAACTTTCAGACATTTTTATACTCCATATCAACGTAAGGCAAATGACAATGCCCAAATATTAAAAAAGATACAACGCTGAACACATTTTTTTTTGAGAAATACAACGTGGAATACTCATACAGTACGGACAATAGTTTCGTGTCCATCATCTTGAAACGGCTCTTTTATGGAGCCGTAATACCTGCACATCCAGAATGAAAATTCATGATACTGATTGGTTGAAACCCCAATTTCTATGTTTGGACTTACTTGGGAAGAACACTTAATTGTTTTTAATCTAACTTCCCATTCTTTTTTTATAAGATGTTATTATAAAAATCTAATGCAAATGTGAAAAATTACGTTGGCATATATAGTTACAGTTAACAAAAGAAAGTATTTAAAATACTAAATATAAATGTTTAGTATAGTGGTTTAGTTAGAAAACATGTACATGTGAACATGCCCGTCTTAAACTATTTAGTGGTTTTGGGCAAAACATAAGAAAATAAGTCCTATTTTAAACATTTTTCATTATATTTTTAAAATTTAACAAACAAATGGGCCCTATTTACCAACTATTTATTCTTTAGCAAATTAATGTGGGTCTTTTATTATTGCTAAAATCAGTAGAAATTTTTTTTTTGACTCATGGGCCCAAGGCCATTGCCCCTATTGCCATGGTCAAGAGCCGGCCCTACATGTGAATAAAAGTGAGCACTATACACCTACCATCGTGATTAGGAAATTGTTTTGCCAGTTACACCATATTTACTCTAATACGGTGGAGACCATCCAATGTATTAGAATATGTCAATAACACATAACACTTATGTTAATACATGACACATATACGAAGTTAATAATAATCGGTGACAACATTATAATGAGGTTTAATTGATTTTAAGATAGGTTAATGGGGGTCATTATGTAATTTTGTAAACCTAATCCCTGAAACAAAACCTGACCCGGCCCATGTTATTAAACCTGACCTGACATAACACCACTTTCCCTAAATCGATTTGATTAGAATTTCCCCAAATCAAAAATTTTAGGGTTCATAAGGCTAATCAATCAAACAAAGAGAGAAGAAAGAGCGAGAGACAGATGGAATTGGGTGAAGGATCTAACAATAGGAGAAGGGGTAAGGTGATTCAAGGCAATGTGCTTTGCTTTTGTGGGTTACCAGCGAAGATTTCTCAAGCTTGGACAAACAAATATCCGGGTCAAAGGTTCCATGGGTGGTTCAGCCATTACCACTTATAATCTCGTCATATTTTGTATGGATCACATAACTGAAGCTTCTTACAGATATCCGTCATTCAATGGAGAGTGCAGGAGATCGAGATGTTGGTGCAATGGTTTGGGCTACCTGAATTCGAGCTACTTGGAAACCATGGGATCGTTTGTCTGCTCAATTTCCTCTTCTTCACCTTCAGGACTAGTTGGCTTCATTACGAGAGGGTATTGATAAGCTTAAGGTACCTTTGGCAATTTTGATTAAGAAGAAAAAAGCATTGGTCGTGTAGTAAGGAACATGTTCGTTACTGAAAACTGCTGAAGTGAATAGAAGAGAAGGAAGATAGTACAGTGACTGAAATTGTATCTTACGGGTCGACGAGCTATTTCCCCACGAGAACTATCATATAGCATCAATTCTCCACCAAACTATGAACTAGTGTCAAATCTCCATGATTTGAAAGTTATAAACTTATTTCTCTACGAATTAATAATTTCGAACTTATTTCTCCCTGAATCGATACTTCGAAACTTAATTACCCATAGACCATGGTTTTGATTGGTTTATTATTAACCAAATAAATTAAACCGGCTAAACCAAACCAAAATTCATTTTAAACAACTTTTATTTAAGAATATTGTTTTTCTTTGTGTTGAAAATTTAAAATACAGATTTTTTTTTAATTTCAAGGAAGTTTTAGGTTTATATTTTTGTGTTTTCTTAAATTTAAAAGAAAAAAAAATTACATCAATATTTCATTTTTATAAAGTTTCATAAAATCACAATGAACAAATAAGCTTGTTAAATTTGTATTTATTTTTTGAAATTTGAAAGAAAAAAATCAATTTTTGATAAAAATATATGTCAAAATTCAACAAAACATAGATTTTGACATATACCTTTATCAAAATTTATTTTTTCCTTTAAAATATCAAAAAAATACAATAATTTAATAGCTTATTTGTTCACTGTGATTTTATTAAATTTTGTAAACATAAAATCTTGATGTAATTTTATTTTAAATTTTTAAAATACGCAAAATATAAAAATAAATTAGGAAAGCTTTTTTAAATTTAAAAATCTATGTTTTGAAATTTCAACAAGAAGAGAAACAATATTCTTTAATAAAAATTGTTTAAAATGAGTTTTGGTTTGGTTTAGCCGATTTAAACTATTTGGTTAATAATAAACCAATTAAAACTATGGTCAATGGGTAATTAAGTTTCGAAGTATCGATTCGGGGAGAAATACATTCAAAATGGTTAATTCGTGGAGAAATAAGTTTATAACTTTCAAGACGTGGAGATTTGACACTAGGTCATAGTTTGGTGGGGAACTGATGCTATATGATAGTTCTCGTGGGGAAATAGCTTGTCTTTATTCAATTTTTAGTGAAGCGTTGCCGTTTTATATTATGCAAGAGTTGTATTTAAACCTCATAATATATTATGTTAAGGTTATCAAAAATTAATAGGGCAAATCTCTCAAATAGCATTTTTTGATGTTTTTGTCACAAAAATAGACCATGAAAGAAAAAATGACCAAAATAGACCTTTTTTTTGAAATTTTTTTTTTTTGAAATTTTTTTAATTTTTAAACCTCAACTCCAAAACCCACACCCCATAATTCTAAACCCTAAGTTTAGATTAGTTAACCCAAATGTATAAATATATATTTATATCCTTTAATAAAGTCTATTTTGGTCATTTTTCTCTTTAGGTGCTATTTTTGAGACAAAAACTTTTTTGGTCTATTTTGGTCTTTATCTCAAATTAATATCAAAAACTTATCCTAAACATTTATTTTCATCGCTTTCTTCTTCTTCAACTTGCTTAGCTCGTGATTAGCCAGGGTTTTTCCTAGGGATATCGCGGTTGTTCCTCGATATGTCTCTCGTCCTGCGTGGATTCACCTTGACCGGTTGAAGGAGCATAGGTGAGTGCTCTCTGACGGTACTCCGTTGATGTAACCACCGCTAGGCTTGGACACCCGGTGCGGTTCAATCGTAGATAACATGATTTTCCTCACTAGTGTTCTATCAGAGTCAGAGGTGTCAACCTCTGTCTTCTTCATATGCCTGATCTCCTAATTTCTTAGATTGACTTCTTTTACTCATTGTTTGTAACTTGTAACCTAGTCTCATCGCCGTTTCTCTGGAACACCGTCTGTGTACTGTTTCGGTTCCCTTTGGATTGGTGTTCAATTAATGAAAATTATTAATTAAAAAATCACAACGAAATAAATTTGTCCAGATTGAAAATTATATAAATTTCAGACATTATTTTATTACATATCAACATAAGGCCAACGACAATGCCCAAGGCTTCGAATGGTAAAAGCAGTTCAAGCGTTGCAGATCAACCAGATCATGCAGATCAAACGGATCAAGTGCAGATCAAGTAGATCATGTAGGAGAAAGGCAAATCAAGCAGATCAAACAGTTTAGTACAATTTAGAATGATAAGAGCAATTCAAATAAAATAGATTATGTATAAAAATTATAAAAAAGTTAAATATATAAACACAATACATAAAATTAAGAAATATTGCACTAGAGTCATGTTAATGTAATTTTAAAATTAAAATGTTAAAAACATTAGCAATTAACGAAATACATATATCTTCCGTTAATATATATATATATTTAAATCACAATACTATGCAATTACATTTTACCTATCATAATTAAAAGACTGACATCAACAATTCAAATTATAATAAATTATTTGATATGCTTGATCTGCTTTCTCACATATGATCTGCACTTGATCCGCTTGATTTGTATAGTAGGTGAGAACTGCATGGAGATCTCCTGCTTTTTTTCACAAAAAGACAAAAAATATTGAACTGCATTCAGATCTCCCGCTAATTACATTTTCAAAACAGAAAAACGTGAATAGTGAATTTAATGCGGGAGAACTGCCTTTGTTCTGCCCCTCCATTCATAATCCAAATATTAAAAAGATACGACGCAGAACACCTTTTTTTTTTGAAAAATACAATGCGGAATACTCATACAGTACGGACGATAGTTTCCTGTCTATCATCTTAAAAAGGCACATCCAGAACGCAAATTCATGATACTGATTGGTTCCCCAATTTCTATGTTTGGACTTACTTGGAAAGAACACTTATTTGTTTTTTATCTAACTTCCCATTCTTTTTTTATATAAGGTGTTATTAAAAATGTTAACGCAAATGTGAAACACTACGTTGGCGTATATAGTTACAGTTAACAAAAGAAAATATTTAAAATACTAAATATAAATGTTTAGCATAGTGATTTTAGTTAGAAAACATGTAAAATCGAATAAAAGTGAGCATCATACACCTACCATCGTGATTAGGAAATTGTTTTGCCAGTTACACCATATTTACTCTAATACAATGGAAACCATCTAATGTATTAGAATATGTCAATAACACTATAATGCTTATGTAGTTATGTTAATACATGCCACATATACGAAGTTAATAATAATTGGTGGCAACATTTATAGTGAGGTTTAATTGATTTTAAGATACGTTAATGGGGTCATTATGTAATTTTCTAAACCTAATCCTCGAGACAAAACCAGACCCGACCCATATTATTAAACCCGACCTGACATAACACTACTTTCCCTAAATCGATTTCAGTAGAGTTTCTCCCAAATCAAAATTTTGGGGTTCATAAGGCTAATCGATCAAACAGAGAGAGAAAGACAAAGCGAGAGACAAATGTGATGCGCCCCGGTTCGAGCACCGACCCTCTTGGATCATGGTCACGGTCCAAGATGCGATCTTGTCAACCAGCTCAACCAAACAAAGGTTCACCCATCTGACCGAGACGTGTACACTGACCAAGCCGTGTACACTGACCGAGACGTGTACAATGACAAAGCCGTGTACACTAACCGAGCTGTGTACAAAATCGACCCGCGTGCATCCGGAAATGGCCTTCGACTAGAAGCACGACAAGACGACTGAACTGAACGTACCAGAGCTTGTCTTTCCCAACCAACTCGACATTCTAAGACCCACGGTCTAGCAAGACTTAGCTTGGGTCGTGAAGAAACCAAAGAGGGACATGTATTCTCATCCGGTGGACCATCCAGACAGTCCCGCAGGCGTCCTTATCTTTACCCCGTGCATCCATATGGTTCGGATGAACCTGGACAGTATCTAAGGGTTCCTTGACCAGAACGTGAACCGAAGAGTCACTTTGACCTGTCTTCATCAAAATCAACAACTTCGACTCCTTTATGATTTTCTAGTCAAAGATGTCTTTTTCTATGTATTATATTCCACAATTTCTTTAATTCTTTCTTTGACTCATTGTACTATGAATATGTGAACTCTTCTATGAATAAAATAAGTCGAAGTTTGAGTTTATTTTTGTTTTTTCTTCTCTCTGAGAGAGAGAGAGAGAGAGAGAGAGAGAGAGAGAGAGAGAGAGAGAGAGAGAGTTCCTTAGCTAGTTCATTGGTGTGAACCGGCTTGTTGATTTGGTGGTCAGCCAATTCATCTTTGTGTGTTGTTCGGTGGTTAGCCAACGCACTACATCTGTTCTTAGGTGGTCAGCCTTAGATCGTGGGTATATCAGGAGCCATTCAACATCTCTTGACGATCCCTTCAATCCATTTTAGTTCCAGATGTGCCATTTGCCTTCTCGGATCATATCCAACACCCAGCTAAAGTGATCCTTCCGATTTAGGGCGTATTAAGTGGTATCAGAGCCACTTTGGCTGGATTGTTTTCATTTCATCTTTTCATCTTCTCATCTCTCCACAATTTTCTTTTCTTATTTCTTGTTGGATCCGGGCTGTTCCTTTACTCCCTTGTGATCGCCAATTACTTTAAAAAAAAGTTTTGGCTTGAATCACTTCCGAAGAGAAATCCGGGGGACAATTTAGGCGGATCCATATAAAAAAAAATCTCTTCATCTTTCTTCCTCTTTTCTTTTACCCATAAAAGCTTGCTTTGGTTTTTTGATTGCTGAATTTTGACTGCCTATCATCCTTTGAACCAGTGGAAAGAACTTTGAGTGATCACCTAAAAATCATGAGCTAAACACTTTGAGAGTGTGAGGATTTTTATTTGCTAACTCTTTTGTTAAGTGTTTTTTTTCAGGATGTTTGGACTTCATAAGATATCAAATCAGGCTTCAAAACCACAACAAGACGCTTTTTATCCTGTTAAAATTGTGTTTGAAAAAGAGCAATTGATTTTTGATAAGAAACAATTTGCTACTATTGAGTTTGATTTTGTGCAGAAACAAAGGAACCAAAACAAGAGGCAAAAAGATTCGATGATGATGAGAAGAGGGTCAAAAGTGGTGATCGTCCCTTCACCTAAACTAAGAGAAGCAGCTGTGATATGCTTGATCAGAACGAGCTTCAGACTTTTGCCAGCTTGGAGAAGATGCTGCATAAGGAAATTTTTGCTATTCAACAACTCAAAAAGAAGAGAAACACCAACACTTCTTATGCACCAAAACAACAATGTAAGTTTTCTTGTCTTTCATATTCTGATTTGAAAACTAATGTGTCTTCTTTTGATAAAAGCAAAGCTGTGAAAACCACAAGCAAAGCTCATTCTACCATGTGCTTCAAATGCCATAGGATCGGTCATTATGCCAACAAATTCCAAAACCAGAAACCGTTGGTGACTTTGGAGAGTGACAAAGCTGACACCGAGCCTGAAAAGGAAGACTTTTCAGACCCATTACCAATTTTCGATGACTATGCACATAAGCCGATGGCAGATACTTTTGATATTGGCGCATATGACCTTGGTCTTGGAAGCTTTGTGACAATGCAGAAAGGGCCAAATGAAGAACAAACCCGTGATCATCAAGCAAACCAAGAAGGATATTCTTCCATTCAAAAACCGGACCAAACTCAAAGTGAGAAATGTTCTGATTATGATTCATTTGCTTATAATCCTTTTCCTTTTAATGTTCCAGATTTGAGGACAAATATTTTTGAAGAGGGAGGGAATGATGTGCCCCGGTTCGAGCACTGACCTGCTTGGATCATGGACACGGCCCAAGATGGCGATCTTGTCAACCAGCTCAACCAAACCGAGGTTCACCCATCTGACCGAGACGTGTACACTGACCAATCCGTGTACAATGACCAAGCCGTGTACACTGACCGAGATGTGTACACTGACCAAACCATGTACACTAACCGAGCCGTGTACAGAATCGACCCGCGTGCATCCGGAAATGACCTTCGACTGGAACCACGACAAGACGACCAAACCGAACGTACCAGAGCTCGTCTTTCCCGACCAACTTGACATTCTAAGACCCACGGTCGAGCAAGACTTAGCTTGGGTCATGAAGAAACCAAAGATGGACATGCATTCTCATCCGGTGGACCATCCGGAAAGTTCCGCAAGCGTCCTTATCTTTACCCCGTGCATCCATATGGTTCGGATGAACCTGGACAGTATCTAAAGGTTCCTTGACCAGAACGTGAACCAAAGAGTCACTTTGACCAGTCTTCATCAAAATCAACAACTTTGACTCCTTTATGATTTTCTAGTCAAAGATGTCTTTTTTTATCTATTATTTTCCGCAATTTCTTTGACTCATTGTACTATAAATATGTGAAATCTTCTATGAATAAAATAAGTCGAAATTTGAGTTTATTTTTGTTTCTTCTTTTCTCTGAGAGAGAGAGAGAGAGAGAGAGAGAGAGTTCTTTAGCTATTTCATTGGTGTGAACCGGCTTGTTGATTTGGTGGTCAGCCAATTCATCTTTGTGTGTTGTTTGGTGGTTAGGCAACACACTACATCCGTTCTTAGGTGGTCAGCCTTAGATCGTGGGTATATCAGGAGCCATTCCGCATCTCTTGACGATCCCTTCAATCCATTTCAGTTTCAGAAGTGCCATTTGCCTTCTCGGATCATATCCAACACCTAGCTAAAGTGATCCTTTCGATTTAGGGCGTATCAAGATGGAATTGGGAGGATGACCTAACAATAAGCTAAGGGGCTAGGCGATTCAAGGCAATGTGCTTTGCTTTTGTGGGTTACCGACGAAAATTTCTCAAGCTTGGACAAACAAGTATCCGGGTCAAAGGTTCTATGGGTGGTTTGTAATATCTTTTGATCTCTCTCTCTCTCTCTCTCTCTCTCTCTCTCTCTCTCTCTCTCTCTCTCTCTCTCTCTCTCTCTCTCTCTCTCTCTCTCTCTCTCTCTCTCTCTCTCTCTCTTTGTGTGTGTGTAAGAAATCCTCTATTCGATTTTGATTACGAACCCTAAAGATATCAGGTCTAATGTTTGGGTTAAGACAAAGCTTTCTATAGCAGGTCGGGTTTAATAGATTTAGGTCGGATTATTGGTTTTAATTTAGTTATGGATTGGCCCGATTAAGTTAAGTTGAAATTAATTAAACCCACTTTTGATGTTTTCACCTTATTAATTTTACTTCGTACATGTGGCATGTATTAATATATAGTTGGTGGTGTTATTGACATATTCTAATACATTGAATAGTTTCTACCATATTAAAATAAACATGGTATACTTAAGCAAATTTTTTCCTCGTAATTGATTGTTATATATAAACATATACTTACTTCCACATTTGGTACCGCGAGCTACAGGTCGACCGCACTGACGGATTACCCCAACAGCATAATTGATGTCAATGAGAGCTGCTCTATGTGGGGATATAGAAGGACAAACGCACCACGCTGGAGTCGTTCTTATTCTAGGACAACATTCAGCAGGGGGGAGACTGCCTCAACATTAATATCTTGCACGTGCTTATTAACAAGCGACGTTGAGCATGTCAGTAGTTTTCTGCAACTGTCTGCTCGAGGGTTACACTGCAAATCATCATGTTTCTCACTACTGTTCTAGGGCCGTACCTGAATAGAAGCAAATAAAACATGTGCTTCAGAGCCGTACAAGTTATTTATATTTAGGGGCCAACAATATCACAAAATATACATATCTCTACTAGTAAAGATTTCAAGATGCGTATCTAAGGTGTTGAGTTTGACGTAGTAAACTCTAATTTTACCTACTTTTTCTAATTTTTAAAAGTAGAGGGCGAAAAACAATTTTTTGGCTTATGAATCCAAATTTTTGAGGCACGGCACATGTCCTTATCATTTTTACTGTATGTAGTCTTTATGTAAACCATGTAATAATGTATACGTACAGTGCTTCAATTTGATTAAAGTTAGTGGTAGAAAATTCATACTTAAACCTTCTTATTTTGTCTGCCATCGTGTTTCCGGTTTTTTTTCCCTTTTACTTATCAAAAAAATGTGATTTTCCAGAACATTTTAAGTATTAAAAAAGAAATATATACAGAATTTAACAAATTTTGATGATTATATTAAGAAATATATTATTCAATATTGGATGAATGTGTTATATCTCCACGAGAACTATCATATAACATTAGATATCTACCAAACTATGACTTCATGTCAGATCTTCCTAAATCGAAAGTTACAAACTTATTTCTTCATGAATCGATAGTTCGAAACTTAATTACCCATACACTATATTTTTTTTGCTAGTTTATTGTTAACCATATAATTTAAATCAATTAAACAAGGCAATAATTCAATTTTATTCAAAAAAGAAATGATCATGCACTACTCAAACTCCACACTATCACTATCATCAAAAAACTTTAAAATTTTCATATTTTTGAAAGATTTGAAAAATTATTTTTTGAACAAATTAAAATTTTGTTTAGTTTTAATATTGTTTGGTTAACAATAAACCAATTAAACTATCGTCTATGTGTAGTTACCTTCTAAACTATTAATTCAGCGAGAAATAGATTTCGAACTATCAATGTAGGGGAAATAAGTTTATAACTTATAGCTCGGAGAAGTATGACACGAGGCGATAGTTCGATGGATATTTGATGCTATATAATAGTTTTTGTGGGGAAATAACACATTTACCCTTCAATATTTGACAAAGAAAATGTAATTTTGAAAATATAAACTCTTTCTGACTACTTCTCTATAGTAAACTGCCAGAATGAGGTGATGAATATGGAGGAAGATGATCTCCTGACAGAAGAGTTTAAAACTTGTTGCCCAATGGAGGAGGATGACAATGTTAATAGAGAAGAGGGGACGATGTAGTCCAATGATAAGGCGTTGGTGGTGTTTGATGAAGGGGAGAAACAAGTTGTATTAGCTAGTACGGTACAAAGAACGAGAAGCGTTACTCGTGTTCTTTTTCTCCACGAATCATCCAAAACGTGAGGTGCGACCGCGGCGAGCCTCTCCACGTTTAATGGAGGTGTACCGGCCTCTTCATCAGGATATTCATCTGCAGGTTTGAACAAAAAGAATCAGAAAAATGGCGCTAAGAAAGGTTCAGTGGGTTCCGAAAATCTACAAGAACATTATCTATGAAGACATTCAGTTAGAACTGTCGAGAGATAGGAAACAACCTCACAGTTCGACGCCTCACGGAGATGTGTCAGAAGCATCGACTAGGACTCTTGTTCCTTTCTGAGACGAAGAACATGAACCTTCTGATGCAAGACATTCAGTCTGACCTAGGTTTTAATAAGTTGTATACCGTTAAGCCTCATGGACAAACGGTGGTTTATCTTTGTTTTTTATGAATTATTTGCAAGTTGATGTTTTATTTTCTAATAATCGTATGATTGATGTATCTGCAAAAATTGATGGAATAAAATTCTATCTGAAGTCTGTTTATGGGGACCCTATTCTAGAATGTAGAGAATTGGTTTGGGAGCGTCTTACGCGCTTTGCGACATTAAAATATGGACCTTGGTTCATGATTGGTGACTTTAACAAAATTACTTTTCACGAGGAAAAAAGAAGGAGGAAGGGTGCGTTCTGATAGCTCTTTCCTCCCATTCAAACATATGATAAGTGATTGTGGAATATTGGAATTTCCTTGATCGGGAAACCGATTCACTTGGGTTAAAAAAGATGTGTGAACACAGTCAGATGTAGACTTGACCGAGCCTTAGGGAATTAAAAATGGCATGAAAATTTTCCTCATTCGGCTCTGTGGTATTTACGACTTTGGGGTGCAGACCATCGTCCAGTCCTTGCAAACATACTATCTAAACCATTCAAAGAGAAGAATTAAATTTGATAAGATATGGTTAGATAGTGATGAAATAAGGAATGTGGTCCTAGAAGCATGGAATTCTCCTGAATTACCTTCAGATGCAAATATTATGAACCATATTGCTAGTTGTCGTAAAGCTCTCAGTCAGTGGAGGAAGGAGAATGACATGAATTTTGAGCAGCAAGTGGAGGGGTTGAAGGAGAAGATAAAGGCCATGTACAATGATGATAATGTCTATGCGGAAGACTTGTCAGGAGCACTGAAAGAATTATCTGAGGCTCTTAAGGCTGAAGAATTGTTTTGGAAGAAAAAAGTTGAGTCATGTGGCTTCAAGTCCGAGATCTAAACTCAAAGTTTTTCCATAACTTAACAAAACAGAGAAGGGCAAATAATCTTATTACGAGTTTGATTGATGCTCAAGGAAATGTGGTGGAGGACGAAGAGGGATTAGTAGTCATTGCGACTAATTATTTTGATCGTTATTTGAGTCTTCAGAACCATCTGAGCTAGATGAAGGAATGGCCAATATCAGAACAATAATTATTGAGGCAATGAATCATGATCTTATTGCACCGGTCACAGAATGGGAGGTCAAACTAGCTCTATTTGCAATGCATCCAGAAAACGCACCGGGGCCAGATGGTATGAGTGCTCTGTTCTATAAGAAATTTTGGTACATTGTGAAGGGAGGTTTGACTCGTATGGTCAATGTCTTCTTGTTTAATTGGACTAGCCCCGGGTTAAATGATACTAACATTTGCATCATCCCAAAAAAGATAAACCATCAGAGATGGCTGTGTTCCGCCCTATAAGCCTGTGCCATGTGAATTATAAGATTGTCTCTAAGGTAATATGCCATAGACTTAAGAAGATCCTAACTGACCGAATCTCAGAGACTAAGTCTGCCTTTATAGCTAGACGTCATATTAATGATAACATAATGATTGCCAAGGAAATATTCCATGCTTTAAGAACGAAACCAGGTGGAAGACATAAGCGTATGGCAATAAAAACAGATATGAGCAAGGCTTATGATAAGATGGAATGGAATCTTCATAGAAAGGATACTAAAGAAGATGTGCTTCTCAGATCTCAGGATCAGCTGGATTATCCGATGTGTATCTATTGTGAGATACCAGGTTTTGATAAATGGTCAACCCAGAGGAAACATGGTCCCACAAAGGGGTTTTCGACCAAGAGATCCTTTGTCTCCTTTCTTTTTTATCCTATGCACGGAAGCGCTCGTTAACCTTCTTGATCATGCAGATAGTCAGGGAAAGATAACAGGGATGCGAGTAACTCGCGCATGCCCTTCTATATCTCACCTGTTATTTGCTGATGATAGCCTGCTCTTCTGTAACGCGGAGCCCAGTGAACGAGATGAAGTGATGAAAGTGAATAAGATCTATGAGAAGGCGTTGGGAAAATGAATAAATTTCGATAAGTCGTCAATCATATTTGGTAAACGGATTCCACTCAGGGTTAAGCATGTGATCAAGGCTACTATGGCCATTGAAAATGAAGGAGGTATGGGGAAATAGTTGGTCATCCCAGAGGACATAAGTGGTTCAAAATGCAAAATTTTTGCTTTCTTAAAGGATTAGCTAGATCATATAATTAATGGATGGTCAGGACGATGGCTCTCGAAAGGGGGAAAAGAGGTCCTCATAAAGGCCATTTCCTTAGCCCTCCTGACATATGTTATGTCTAGTTTCCTTCTGTCGCTGGAGATATTTGAAAAATTAGCAAGTGCAATAGCTAGATTCTGGGGGAGTTCGAATCCTCCAAAGAGAGGAATGCATTGGGCCAAATGGGAAATGTTATATTTCCCAAAGGAAGAAGGAGGAATGGGCTTTAGGATGATCCAAGAATTTAATTAGCACTGCTAGGAAAGCAATTATGGAGACGGATTCAATACCCAGACACATTGTTAGCAAGGGTAATGAGAGAGAGATACTATCGACAGAGCACGCCTTTGCGAGCAACTGATACTGCGTCTTCCATCTTATGTGTGGACGAGTCTGATGAAAGGCCACTTCTGTGCCTGGGAATAAACCAGAAAGTACGTTCAAGACATCAGATTCGGGTATGGGAGGATCCTTGGATTCCCACTGTTCCGGCCCGACCTGCTCGGCCTTTTCACTATCGAATTGACTTGAGAATGACCTTAAACGAGTTGATCACTTGATATCGACAGTGTGGAACATCAATATACTGGAGAACCTTATTGTTCCCGAAGATGTAAATGTCATTCGAAGACTGGCCATAAGCCAGTCATATTAGGATGATAAATTCAAGTGGAGCTATACACGACACGTGATGTATACAATAAAATCCGGCTATTGGGTTGCAAGAAACATCTTAAGATAAAGCCATGATATTGAGGTTTTGGAGCCGAGTGTTACTAAACTTAAAGCACATACCTGAATAAGCGCCCCTCCCAAGATAAAGCATTTGATCTGGCAGTTAGTGACATGATACATAGCTGTCACAAGAAATTTGACAAGACGCCATATGCGTTGTGATAATCATTATCCAAGGTGCGGGGAACCAGAAGCCTTCATATCCAGGTGTTTTCCTGTTTCTAGTGCTTACGTCAACCTAGATTATTTATTTTGGAGAAAGAATGAGATTGAAGACCCGAAGTTGGATATGGATCTTTATCCATGGATAATATGGTATCGCTGGAAAGCTCATAATGATAAGTCTTCAAAGGGATAGATCGGAACCCCCTGGAACTCATTATACATGCCGAAAGTGAATGTAGAGAATGGTTTGAGGCAAACACGCCTGTGAAACATACAGAGATCCAACAGATAAGTATACATGCCCCAAGCTTGTCAAATATTTATTTGGTCGATGTATCCTGGAATCCTGAGGCGCAGTTTAGTGGATTTATATGGATATGGAAGGATGAAAGAGGATTGGAACAACTCATAGTGTTGAAGAACAAAGAAAACCGTATGTCTTCTTTGCATTCAGAGATTGAAGCACTCATTTGGGCGATGGAAGCAATGCTCCAACATATATCATGTCAGCACTTTGGGACAGATTGCAAAGAGGTCATAGCGATGATTCAAGCCCAACAGGAGTGGCCGACCTTCTCAACGGAGAAAGGAGAGTTCTAGCACTGCGACAAGGATTTCAAGACATCAAGATCAACCACATACCAAGACAGTTTAATCGGGCGGCTGATGGTTTAGCTAGGATTGCTCGTTCTTTTTACCGTAATTTGTTGTTTATTGGTTGTTCTATTCCGGTTTAGATTCCCAGACCACCTCATGTTTCATGAGTAATAGAAGAGCCTTTCGTCTTCAAAAAAAAACTTTATATATGTGTATTTTCAGAGTTTTAATATGAAATTATTTAAAACTGTTATAAATGCATTATTTTTAATCTGAATCATAGAATTTTCAGTCATAATTTTTTTTAAAAAATCGTTAAATATATATGGATATACGCTTCCAACAAGTACCAGCTTCCTAATTGTTTTTATAAAATCTCGCTTCTGCACTTCCATACGATTTCGTTTCCGCGAACCCGCTTCCGATTCCATGTAACATAGGTTTTAGGTGAAATCGGTAAGAACAAAGATCAAAGGAAAACCGTATTTAAGTAAAATTAGTTAAAATAAAAAATTATGATCTTTTGACAGAGCGCATTGTAAAAATAACCTTTATTTTCTCGGGCACAATTATTGAAGACTCAGATCTGAACAAACTTCTCGAAGCCGGCGGCGTGGGTGCTCGTCGGCGTCGCTTCTGTCCTTCTACAACCATGGTCTTCTTCATTCTCCTGATCTCTTTCTTTGCTCTGTTTTCTTATACTGGCGCCTTCATTCTCTCCGATATACCTCTCCTTCCACCGATGTCGAACCTGACTTTTGTTGACTCAGCTCAGTTGCGGAACGTTACCCCTCCTAGGTCATGTTCCAGCTCTGTCAACTGCTATACTTCAAAGGCTGCACGGTCGACGAATTTGCTTGTAGTCCAAATCTGGCAGCCTCTTACTGCAACGTCACCTTAACTCAACATCTCCCAACGCCTTGACGACCTGGATCCGTGGAGTTCCACTCTCATTACGTCGCTTTGATTCTGGGTGTCGACAGTTGATAAGGTCGAGTCACCCTCTCCACGCCACTGCCATCTCCGTCCCAACTACTTCCCCCACTATGCCTCATCTCCAATCTCAAATCTTCTGTGACACAGCCCCAGATCCCAGATCCCACATCTCATTTCCTGCTTCATTCTCACTGACGATGAGTTTCACCGGAACACATCTCTCTCCAGCGGGAAATCCAATTGCGGCTTGTGCATTTTCCCTCCTCACGACAAAACCATAATCCTATGTTCCTTTGCCCTTAGATGGGCCTGGACCTCTTCAGTTAGCATGAGATTTAGCCTTGCTTCCATCTTCAGGTGGGTTCTTGGTATTAAGGGTCTCTTATTGTCTTCTTTTGCTACAATACATCGGAATTTTAATTGCAAATCCAGACATTTAAGATCTCATGTATCATTCTTGGCTACGGTTCTGAAGTCTCACATCTCTTTCTGTACAGTAGTCGAACATCGCCAGAGACGGTTTTTATCGCTCTCAAACCCAATTAGTTAGATATTTCAATGTCGGTTCTAAATCCGACTTCAATGTTCTTCGAGCATCGGCTTTAGGGCTTCAAGTGAAGCTTCTCCACGGGTCTTTTCTTTTCTTTTCTTTCTTTTTGCCACTTGTATATTTTATTTTTTCTGTAATGTTTTTAGTTTTCGTCATGCCGTCGAGTATACCTCTGGTTGTATCGATCTAACCCTTTTGGGATTTTAATTTAATATAAGAACTTGGTGATAAAAAAGAAGAAGTTAAAATAAACAATATCATCTATCTTATATTTATATATTTAAAAGTATAGTTCTAAGTAGATTTTTTTTGTTTAAATTATATTACATACATTTGATTTAATTACTTTATTTATCTTAATAAATCAATAATCATAACACAACAATTGTTCTATAACATTCAAAACCAAATAAATTTAGTAGATTAAAAACTCAATTAATCATCTATATACCTGTGGATCCAAATATAACTTAAATATTTAATTATTCATAACAGTTTAAATTTTAATTTAAATTATCATACTTTATTTGTTAAAACTTTTATGATTATTTTATTAAAATATAAATAATTATAAGAAATTACTTACTTCTTTTATCATCAATTCATTTAATAATAAAACTTTGATATTTACAATTAATATTAGTTTTTAGAATTATAATACTTATTATAAATATAATTTACGTTTATAGCATATACTGAGATTTTGTAACTATTTTATTTAAAGAATCTTACAAAAAAAATCAAAGTCTTTACTATTAAATTTGTACATGTCATAATTAGAGGGAAACCATGTCATTTTCAATTAATTCATGGCATAATTTTTTTCAAAATGAATCTGATAATAACACATAAGCAAAACTTTAAAAATCACTTTTCAAATAGTGGTTAGAATATTATTCAATGCCATGATTTCTGTCAAGCCATTAACTTGCCATTTTCCAATTCCATGATTTTGATATTTCAATCATGCCATTTTCCAATTCCATGATTTTGATATTTCAATCATACTGCTTCATGGCATCTAAAGTGTTTTAAAAATTCTCTAAGACCTCTGTCGAACAGTAATAGTCCCAACAAAAAGCCGCATCTGACAAACGCTATGTTTTTTATCGGCTCTATGAGCCTCTGTTGAGTTCAGCACACCAAACCGGCTTAGAGGAAATAAGCAATTATTGATTGGTTATTGGTTTTGTTCTCTTCATGGGTTTTCTCTTCAATCACTCAAGATTATGGCTGAGCAAGGTACTTTTTCCTAAAAGTTAATATGATTGTGTTCTAGAATCGGTACTCAAAACTCGATTTCAGATATTGATGTAAACTTAGCACAATACTTTTAAGTGCATTACTGGATAATTTTATATTCTCATATATTTATTTATAAAAGTCGATTATTATTCAACCAAGATGATTCAGTCCATATATACAAGTAAAACTATTAAATTACTAAACCAACAAAAAATTCCAAACTACCTTTCATATTTTTATTATGCTAATCATGTTACTCTTTTTTCATATAACAAAACTAAAAAACTAAAATTCTTATTTATATCAAAAAGTTAAGCTAGAAATAATAAAATATCAAGATGTACTGAACACAAGAATTCATGCACAAGTAAAAACAATAAATTTAACAAATTTAAAATTCACAATCCGTACATAGCACGAAAAAATCTAATTGTGTTTTAAAAATAAATAAAGAGGATATCCATCATTTAAAAAGGTTTCTTAATTATATTATATCTGATTTAATTATATATATATTATTAATATACAAGGTAAACCTTTTTGTTCGAACAAATGAAACTATTATTTTTATTAAGGATGCACTATGAATATAAATACCAAATTAATAAAATAAAAAATAGCTAAGGGAATCCAAGGCTTCATTATTAATGTTAATAAATAAATGTTAGTTGATAATTGTTATCCAAAATCTCACTGTATGGTTGGCGGTAGTGGGTGAACTATTGGAAGTTGATGCTGATCTAGATCAGGAGGCAACTCTTACTCGCCTGGTGGAGCACAATTACTCCAAACATCAATCTACTATATATGGAGAAATAAAAATGAGAGGAGGCACTTTGGGAAGCTAAAGTCGGTGACCCAAATGACTACACTCATTGATAAAACAATTAGGATCATGATTATGTCTACGCGCTACCTTGAAAGTTCCGAACTCCAGGGACTGCTCCAAAGGTTGTTTAGAGGGCATTAGCTCTTTGAAATAGATCCATTTATTTAATCTTATTCTTGTGATTCTTTTATGTACATAAAATCTTTATCTTCTTAATATAAATGTAACATTTCACCAAAAAAAATTTAAAGAATGTAAGTTCAATTTTTTTTTAAAAAAAAACTTTATTGTATCTAATTGGTTAATCTCAGTTATTATCATTACATTTTGTCAACTAAGCATATTCTTAAACCCTGTTTTGGTCCATAACAAGAGTATTCTGAAGAATAACTCTATCAGACCATGCATGGTTATATAGCAAAAATAAGCACCTCTTGTTCTAATCCCTTTTCCTAGGGTATCGAGGCAAAAGTTGCAGCCCCTAGGATATATGGACTAAACTCCAACTATCAAAATAATTATAAAATATGGAAAACATCTATCTCTAAGGTAAAGGCTGGCCATCTGACTAAGTTTATAATTATATTCACCAAATCTGAGCAGTCTGTCTCGACTTGGAATGAAGAAATCCACATATGTTTCAAAAATGTCTTATTACAAAGTAATCCTTCCATCTGTGCATGTAAAACCGAAAGGACTTTGTGGCGTCCCCGGATCCTAAATGATTCATCACATATTTGACCCTTATGAATCTACCCTAAGCCATTAACTAAGCTGTTGGGGCCAAAATCGGTCACGACGGAATCAACGTCTAGAAACCACTACGAAAAATTTTCTTCTCTTCAAAGTAAAGATGCAAGCGAGAACTAGAACCTCGTAAGATTCAAAGAAAAAGTAACAAACTTTAACTCGATGTCTTGTAAAACAACCTCCAAAGAAAAGACGATAATATGAGAAACCAACGTCTCCGGACGTCTCATAAGTAAACCACCTCGCCTCCAAGTCTCGTCGCCCATGGGAGAAGAAACTCGCACCAAGTCTCATCGCCCATGGGCGATGAGATACACACCAAGTCTCTTCTCCACGGGCGAAAAGAGACATACCACATCTTGTAATCCATGGGCGATGAGACCGTCACCAAGTCTCGTCGCCCGTGGGGGACGATACACGTACCGCGTTTTGTCGCCCACAGGCGACGAGACTGTCACCAAGTCTCGTCACTCGTGGGCAATGAGACCATCATTTTGTCTCGTCGCCCATGTGCAACGAGACCGTCATCAAGTCTCATCGCCCGTGGGTGACAAGACACGCACCACGTCACGTCGCCCATGGGCGAAGAGACCATTTCCAAGTCTCGTCATCCATGGGCGACGAGACATGCTCCACGTCTCAAAGCCCACGGGTGATGAGATCGTATGATCCTTTTCGATTTCTCCTTTGAATCTCACATTGATCGAGTTGATACTTATTTCATCCCAATCAGGGTTTTCGTTGAAGTTTTACGATGAAAATGGCAAAGACTTTTTTTCTCGTAAAACTTCAAATCAATCATATAAAACGTTAACGGATAACTCAATGCCATTATTATCTTAACTATACGATCAATTTTACAACTTCACGGAACCAACGATATCATCGTATGGTAGGAGATTTCTTCGAAAGAAATCATAAAAACGTTAAGTTGAAAGACGACCCAATAAGGTATGAAAAGCCCACTTACGATTTTAGACTGTTGGGGTTAAAAACGGTCACGACGAAATCAATGTCTAGAAACCACCGCGGAAACTTTGTACATCTTTGAAGAAAAGAAGCAAGCGAGAACTGAAACCTCGTAAGATTCTAAGAATAAAAGAAACAAACTCTAGATCGACATCCCATAGGGCAACCAGATCGCCTCCAACTCTCGTCCCCCATTGGCAAGGAGATCGTGACCAAATATCATCGCCTCCAACTCTCACCCCCATTGGCAATGAGACCGTGACCAAATATCATCGCCCATGGGTGACAAAACACATATGCTTCCGTCGCTCACGGATGACGAGACCATCTCCAATTCTCATCACCCATAGGCGACAAGACATGACCTCCGCGTCTCCATACCCACGGGTGACGAGAACGTATCCTCCTCGTCAATCTCTCCTTTGAATCCCACACTAATCGAACGGATCTTTATTTTGTCTCGATCGTAGTTTCCTTTCAAGTTCTGCGATCAAAATAGCAAGGACTTTTTTTCTCGTAAAACTTCAAATCGATCTTATAAAAAGCTAACAGCTAACTCAACGCTATTGTTATCTTAACTATACAATCGATTTTACAAATTCGCGGAACCAACGATATAGAAACGATCATCGTATGGTACGCGATTTCTCCGAAAGAAATCGTAAAAATGTTAAGTCAAAAGACGGCCCAAAAAGCTATGAAACAAGGAAAAACCCACTTACAATTTTACACTGTTGGGGTCAAAAACGGTCACAACATACTCAATGTCAAGAAACCACCAAGGACACATTTCACCTCCTTGAAGTAAAGAAGCAAGTAGAACTAAAACCTCGTAAGATTGAAAGAATCAAAGTAACAAACTCTCGCTCAACGTCTCATAAGGCAACCACATCACCTTCAAGTCTCGTCACCCACGGGCGATGAGACCATCACCAAGTCTCGTCGCCCACGAGCAACGAGATCGTCATCAAGTCTTTATGCCCGTGGGCAACAAGACATGTATTGCGTCTTGTCACTCATGGGCGACGAGACACGTATTCCGTCTCATCACCCACGAGAGACGAGACCATGACCAAGTCTCGTCGCCCGTGGGTGACGAGACATGTACTGCATCTCTTCGCCCATGGGCGACGAGACCGTCATCAAGTCTTGTCGCCCGTGGTAGATGAGACACGCTCCACATCGCCAAGCCCACGGTCAACGAGACCGTCTCCTCCTCGTCGATCTCTCCTATGACTCCCACATTGATCGAACTAATCTTTATTTTGTCTCGATTGGAGTTTCCGTAGAAGTTTTGCGATCAAAAGGGCAAATACTTGTTTTCTCGTGAAACTTCAAATCAATCGTAACGACTAACTCAACGCCATTGTTATCTTAACTTTTTTTGTTAACCCATTGTTATCTTAACTATATGATCGATATTACAAATTCACAGAACCAACGGTATAGAAACCATCATCATATTGTAGGCAATTTCCCCGAAAGAAATCTTAAAAACGTTAAGTCGATAGACAACCCAAAAAGGTCTGAAACGCGGCAAAAGGCCACTAATGATTTTAGACGAGAATGACCCAACTACAATGACGGATTACTTGATTTACGCAGAAGATAAATGGAAAAAGATAAATGTCAAGTTTCCAAGATAATCATGAAAGATCGAGAAGATAAGGAAAACTTCCGCAAAGGGATTAAATCAAATTAGGGGCAGAAAAGGAAAGATGACCGACCTTGGATGTATATATAAGAGAAGCCAAGGAGAGAGACGCAGGGAGACATAAATTTTAGCAAACTTAGCACTTAGAGCAATTTAGGCAACTTTCGTTTATGTTATCGAGCTGTGAATCAAGTAGGTCTTAAAGTTTTAGGTATTTAGGACTAGGGAACACGCCGACAGCTCTTTCATTCAAGGCTTTTACCTCTTGTAAACGCTACTCTTTACTTCAAAATTATTTTAATTTTTTTCAATTTGCGTACTTTTATCACTTGATGTTTGGCTTAGCACAAATCTGGAACCTCAGGGAAAGTTATGGTTTCTTGACTTTCCTCCGGTTACAGAAATCGACAGTACATATTTTGGTTCCCACAGTTTGGCGCTAGAAGGAGGGTGATGTAGGATTGGAAATCCAACCTTTAAACAAAACAGGCTCAAGAACACCTAAAACTAGATGGATTGATGGAAGATGGTTGAGATGAAAATACACAAGGTTAATGGACTAAACCAGATGTATCAAAGACTTGATTCCACAAAAAAAAAAAAACTAAACCGCAAGAACAATGTATTCAAAACACTAAGTGAACT